>CAACVS010000531.1:186684-200854 GCA_900660405.1 Pseudo-nitzschia multistriata
CTCCTTGTTGTTTTGCAGTTCCTGAGATGCATATCCCAATGCAGCATAAGCATTCTGTGCTACTGCAATAGCCACAACCTCCTTGTTGTTTTGCAGTTCCTGAGATGCATATTCCAATGCAATACCATCCTGTGCTACTGCAGCGGCCACAACCTCCTTGTTGTTTTGCATTTCCTGAGATGCATATTCCAATGCCCTACCATACTGTGCTACTGCAATAGCCACAACCTCCTTGTTGTTTTGCAGTTCCTGAGATGCATATTGCAATTCATTACCATCCTGTGCTACTGCAGCGGCCACAAACTCCTTGTTGTTTTTAAGATCCTGAGATGTATATTCCAATGACCAACCTCTCTGTGCTACTGCAATAGCCACAATCTCTTTGTTGTTTTGCAGTTCCTGAGATGCATATTGTAATGCATAGCCACCATCCTGTGCTACTGCAGCGGCCACAACCTCCTTGTTGTTTTTAAGTTCCTGAGATGCATATTCCAATGACCAACCTCTCTTTGCTACTGCAATAGCCACAACCTCCTTGTTGTTTTGCAGTTCCTGAGATGCAAATTGCAATGCCCTACCATCCTGTGCTACTGCAGCGGCCACAACCTCCTTGTTGTTTTTAAGTTCCTGAGATGCATATTGCAATGCGGTACCAAATTTTTTAACCGCAAAAGTGACAAACTCCTTGTCGTTCCGCAGCTCACTCGAAGCATATTTCAAAGCTCTGGAGATAAATTTTGCTTCATTCATCACCTTTGATGAACTCCGATAAACCATTGTAATTGGGAAAGAAATTGTGTACGCCGAGACACTGTCGGATATAATTGAATTGAATTTGATTCGATTCAGTTTGATTCGATTGGATTCAATTTGATTCGATACGATTGAGCATGATTCGATGCAATGCTCAAGCAGCCCCGACACGTTGACGACAGCTTCGTCGTTCCGTTTTTTTGATGCTGCGTAGATTGCTTTGTTATGCAAGCACGAGATCGATCTGAGGGGGTCTGCTGTAATGCTTGCTCAAATTATGTGCATGGTACGTTATGGGATATCTATTTCGTTGCTGTTGCTGAACTAATGGAAACTGAATAAATCGTTGGAATCGAAACGACGCAAAAATTGGGTGCTCAAAAATTTCAAATTCGATGTCAAACCAATCCCGTGTAATGTTCACATGGTGGTACGAGTACCTTACAGTAGTTCTTTATGTACTGTAAAATGCTGTAAAAACCGTACGTACTCTGACTTGCTGTAACTTGAGTGAAGAACTGCGGGCTCCTAGCGATTTTGTTCCCCCGATTTGCCGTCTTCGAACCAAAACGTAGTGAAACATTCGGAGTCGAATCCGAATCTACCGTACCTTGTTACAGCAACAATATAATACGAATTCTGAAACAAGATGACGGAATTGAACAAGAAAAGCAAACCAGTGAAACTCACTCCGACGGAGAGGAAAGAACGAAACGCGATGCTCCAGAAGCTTCAGGATAGTGGCGATTTCGACAGGTGCGTGTTGTGTTGTGTTGTGTTTCTGTTGGCGAATAGGTGTTGTTCGGTTTTGATGGTGTGTAGCATCGCTCATTGAGGTCGTGTCGATCACACGGTAGGAGTTGGTTTGCTGTTGCGGAAGCAACAGACACAACACGATGCGGCGCATGCAACCATACTGTTATTGTTATTATTCGTCTCATTCGTCGATGATTGATTCGTCTTCTGCATGGATCCGATAAAATACATACGACTCCGAACCAATGCAACTCAACGCAACGCAATACAACGCCACGATGCAAACGAATACGTATACGCATATACAATGCAACACACGACAAACACGATACGATACACACGACACGATACGACACAATACAAATGATACGACACGATACACACGACACACACACAGGCTGAAGAAAAGCGTCTACGCCCGGCTCGTCCTGCACCCGGACGGCGAGGCCTGGATGGAGGGGATCCGGGAGCAGACCCGGAGCGCCCTCCAGCGGAGCAACGGGGGGACCGAGAGCATCGAGGAGCTCACCCTCGACGAGCTGTCCGCGGCGATCGTCGCCGGGAGTTCGGGGATCCCGGCCGCGATCGAGGAGGACTGCTTGTCCCGCATAAAGAACCTGTACCGTGCGAGGGACCAGAGGAGGTAGTTGGTTCGTTCGTGCGCTGCTTCTCCTGCCAGCGACACGGATGGATGGTGCAGTTTCGTGGGTGGTGGTGGGACGAACGTCTCCGTGGCAACCCACGCAACGGGATGCGATGCAATCGTCGAAGAGATGCAGTCTGTGGTGTTTGGTGCGCAGTGGATATAAGATGGGATAGGATGGCATGGGATGGGATGGGGGGAAATTTCAAAAATCGCAACTGGCTAACAATCACTTTAAAAAGGTTTGATTAGAAACAAATTAGGAAATCAAATCCATCGCTGCCGAAATCGCTGTACTGTATAACATAAAAATGGTGACATTGAGGAATGAAACCTACAGCCAACTGCGTCTCCGCCGACCTCACTAGGTGCGTGCTACCACCACCTTGGGAGGCCTGCTCCGAAAGCTCGTTCAGGCGCCTCAACAACACGTGTTGCGCAATCTCCGGGCAAAAATATGGTGGAGGGCCGGCCGTTCTTCTTGGGGGGCTTCCCGGCGAGGCCCTCCCGGACGTACCGCGCAATCGTGCGCGCGTTCAGCTTGGTCCCGAACTCCCGGTTCACCTGGTCCACGACCTGTTTCGAGCTCATGCCGCAAGGGAGCTTCTTCTCCGCCTCGAAGAGAAGGGTGGCCTTGATGTGCGCTGCGATCCTCGTCTCCTCGAGGTCCTTCCGGGCCCGTTCCTCCGCCGCCTGTTCCTCGGGCCGCACAAGGGGCCTCGGCGGGGGGATGGGAAACCCCTTTGCTTTGGTGTTCTTGGGGGGGTGTCCCGCGAGGCCCTGCTGGACGTAGCTCGCAATGGTCCCGGCGTTGAGGCTGGTTCCGTACTCCTCGTTGATCTGCGCCACGACTTTTTTGGCGCCCATGCCGTTGGGGCGTTTCTTCTCGGATTCCAGGAGGAGGGTCGCCTCGATGTGGGCCGCGGCGTGCCGGGTCTCCCGCTCGTCCGCCTCGATGCGCGCCTTCTTGGGGCAGGGGGCGTCCCCGTCCTCGATCTCTGGCGGTGCCAGGTGGGACCACTTTCTCGCCCACAGCCTGGGAACCTGTCCGGCGCGGCCCTCCCGGCAGCTCTTGCGGATCGAATCCTCGCTCGGTAGGGCGCCGTGCTCCCGGTAGACCAGGTGGCAGACGGAAGGGGCGCCCAGGCCCCCCGCCTCGTACAGGAGGGTTGCCTTGATGTGGGCCACGACCTTTTTCTTGGTGAGCTGGTCGCCGTAGGTGAGTTTCCACGGGTCCGGTTTCTCGGCCAGGGCTTCCAGGGCGGCCACCCGCTGCCGGTAGATCTCGACCCGGCGCCGCTTTCTCGGCGAGAGGGGCTCCGGCCCGGATTCCTCCCGGGCCGACCGGACCTTTTCCAGGAGCCCGGGGTCGCTGCATTCCTTTTCGCGGAATCCCGCGCAGTGCATCGCCTGTGGGAGGTCGAGGTGGGGGGCACAAACCAGGATGCCGAGGGTCCTCTCGACGGTCTTTTGCCGCTCGGCGGCCTCTACGGCCTTGATGTTGGCCAGGTACTCCTTCAGGGCCTCCGTCGTGCCAACGGCCGGCAGGTTCCGTATCGCCCGGGCCCTGGCGCACTCGACGAGCAGCATGGTGTGTTGTGTCGTGTCGTGTCGTGTCGGTCTGGCGAGCCGGGTGGGGGGGGTTTGGGGACGCTGGGCGCAGAGGGTGGAAGTGGAACCGGTCCAGAACCGCAACGCAACGAGCTCGGAGATGGATGTTCGGTGCGGAACGGAACGGAACGGAACGCTTTTGCCGTGTCAACAACACAAGCTGTGTCGAGAGGCTTGTGCGGAAGAACATCAGGAACACGAAAAGTTCAGTACGGTACTTTTGTAGATTGTACTCGTATTCGTTTTCGTACTACGAAGTAGTTCTTGTACTGACTTCCAGCCGAAGGAGTGATTTGTTTTTTGGCGCGGAGGGTATTCTCGTACTTAGTTTTGTTGTATGGTGTGTACATACAGAACATACAGTACGAATTAGTAGAAATCGGGGTCGCAGGATGAATAACTGTTATGTTATGGGTGCTCATGCGGCTTGCGCGCTGGCAAGGGAAGTCGCAAAACAAAAGTGGGATTAGTCATGGCCGACTCGTGATCTAGCAGTTTCACAGAAAATGGCTTCAATTGAAGTTGGGAACCCAGATCATCGGCTCAGCCGGCAACACAACATCGAGAATCGGGAAACGACGCGTTGTTCGCCTAGTTCTTGCTACCAGGTATGCTATCACATGGTACGGTACCATACCGTACGTACGAGTTACTCGTACCCGGTCAAAATTCTCGGATCTGCCGACCGACATCTGCAGAAAACAAACGAATCATACGGTACGTAAGGTACTGTATTCTCTGCCCATCTTTTCGATTCCGGATTGTTCGACGACAACAACCACAACCTCACCGAGGCCAAAGCAAACCAACCCACACTGTACCGAACCAACCAACCTCACCCACCCCCACCCCCCTCCAGCCACGACAGCATGCCCCGAACCAATCCTTCATCTACCGCCACCCGCAACGTTCGGACGAGCCGCTCCCGCTGCCGCTTCGTGGCCCTGCTGGTCGCCGCCACGGTCCCGGGCACCGCCCTCGGCCTGGCCACGAACGGCCGCCGGGGCTTTCTGGCCTCGGTGTCGTCTTGCGCTTCCGCCGCAACGGTCGCCGCCCTCTGCCCCCTCCCGTCGGCCGCTTCCCAGGAGGTCGAGCTCCGCCAGGGCAACCAGGTCACGGCCTTCAACGGCCTCGCCTTCAACTACCGGGGGGGGGAGTACGGCGGCCTGGACGCCAGCACCCTGGACGAGCCCAGCATCTCGTATTCGGACTTTAACGAAAAGCTCCGGTCCGGAGGGGTGGTCTTTGTCGAGTTCAAGGCCCCCGACGGGGACGTGGCCTACGCGACCCTCAGGGGGGAAGGGGACGGGCCCGGCCAGAGGCTGCGCATCGGGGAGGGGTACCCGATCGAGCAGCACGACGGGTACAGCTCGCCCATGTTTTGCATCCGGACGGTCAAGAACGCGGGGGTCCCCTACAAGTTCGTCGTCAAGGGGCTGGACAAGTACTCGCAGTAAGGCAGACAGACGGACACACCACCCACGGAACGAAAGAAGGCAACTCACGCCCTGTATACATAATGATTTTTAAAAAAGACAATAAAGAACAACAAATACAATTCTACAACAAGTTTATCCACCTCCCCCCATGCACAGAAACGATGAAAACACAGCTACGGTGAAGAACGGTTGTAGCACGCTGCTGTAGTCTTGGTTGGTTTGGGCTACGCTAGGCTAGGCTAGGCTACGCTACTCGTCGATTCGTCCGATCGGCGCTTCCGTTCGCTGCTCCAACCCCCCGTGCCCGCTCCGGCTTGCGCTTAAGCTTGTGCTTCCGCCCGCCACCGCTTCCTCCAGAGCCAGCGACAGGACCTTGAGGTCGGAGCGGATGTCCGCTTTCGGAAAGGCGGCGGCCGTGGCCGGGAGGGAGTCCTCGCCCCCAAAGAGCAGCTCGTGCAGGGGTGCCACCGGCTGCTCCAGGGCGTCGCGGTCCTCCAGCTCGCTTTCCGACGAGCGGTGGTGCCGGACCCTGCAGGGGATGGTCAGGCTGAGGTTGCTGTACCTGTCCCGCCGGTTCTGTTGGTCCGGAATGGTAATGTCGACCTTGCACCAGGTCGAGACCTCCATCACGTCCGTCTTGAGGTCGCAGGGGGGGGTGCCACCCTCGAAGAAACTGGTGTTGTCGCTTCCGTTCCCGTCCTCGCTGTTCGTACCGGCGCTGCTCAGCCACAGCGTCTTGGTGATCCGGTCCGTCACGCCGGGCTCGACGCGCTCGTGGCAGGCGTCAAAGAGAAAGGACTGGGTTCGCGTCTTGGTGTCGTCCTCGAACACAGCGTATTCTTCCCCCTGCAGGCAGGCGCAGACCTGGTGGCAGGGGATCCAGTAGTCGTTGATGTCGCTGCTGTTGCCGTCGAGGGAGTTCTTTTTCCTCCTCCGGGTCCGCATGGCCACCTCGCGGTTGCTGAGCAAGACCTTTGGGAAATCCCACTGCAGGTGGACCCGGGAGCCGGGCGACAGGCTCTGGGAGCCAATCACCGTGAGGATGCAGACGGGCCGCCCCGTGGCGTTGGTCACCCGCATCGTCCGGACGTCCGCGTTTGGCTGATACTGCTGGACCAGGCAGTGGTCCTGTTCGACCACCAGCTGGCCCCGCGGCCGGTGGATCTCCGTGGACGACAGGTGGCAGGGGAGACCGTTGGAGTGCGCCACCCCGACGCATTCCCCGAACCGGACGCGGGCCCGCTGGATCTGCCGCTTGTTTTGCTCGTCGCCGTCGTCGGGGCCGCTGCTCCCGGTGACCACCTTGAAACCCCGCTTCAAAATCTGCTGCTGAGTCTTGGTCTTGATCAGAACGTTGGCCATGTAATAATACCGGCACGTCGTAGCGTGGACCGAGTGGGGCAAATCCGACGGGATGTCCACCCGAAAGGTAAAGGCCAAAACGTTTCTCCCGATAGCGGAGGCTGCCCCGCAGTCGTCGCTTTCGTCGTCGTTGCCGCTGTCGCCCATCGACTTGCTGTCTTCGTCGCCGTCGTAGCCCAGACCGCGCTGAAAGTCCGCGTCGCTCCCGCCCCAGCGCCTCCCCTCGGTCCGCTCGGGCAGGTCCAGGGCCTCCATCCCGTTCGTGGCCCAGATGCACACCGTGTCCTCGCTTTGCTCCAGCAGATCCGCGTCAAAGGTGAGCTCGTCCTGCTGGAGGAGCTCCAGGTACGGGTGCATCTTGCCGTATATTTTCTTGTAGTCCCTGGAATCGTGCCACCGGGAATCGATCTTGCAAAAGCCCGCCACGTAGACCGTCACGGACTCGAGGATGGCCCTCAGGGGATGAAGATCAGCCTCGTCCTCCCCGTCCTCCCCTTCGCCGCTCGGCTCGGACGGGAGCGGAAGCGGAAGCGGTCCCTTCTGCTGGATCAGGATGGTCCCGACGACGGTCCCCCCCAGGGGATACGTCGGTCGGGACAAAAAGACCTTGACATCCGGCATTGACCCCGTGGCCGAAGCCCTCCGTCGCCTGTGGTTCCCGTTCTCGCTTCCATTCATGCCTCACTCGGTCGCACAAAGATATAGAGAATTTTTGTGTGCTGTGCAAGCGAGAAGCCGTTCCGAACAAGCGATGTGTCGTTCCGATTGCACAGGAACGATTGATCGGGTTTTGGGTTCGAGTTTACGATTAGAGGTGTCCGCAGTGCCTGCTTTCCGCAGCTCGTTCTGTTGGTGTTTTTTGAAAAGTTTGTTTTTTTGTCGCACACCCGGCTGCATAGCGGTTCGTCCAAGACAGTACGAGACGAGTACTTACGTTGGCCACTACGTTATTCTGTACTGAGCTTACGGTACGGTTACTCGTAAACTGCTTCTGGGTTTCATTTTTTTTTTGTTTTCTTATCCTAAAAATAAAGGAAGAACAGTTGCTTGTTGCTAGCTTCGTTGAAGATAGAGATTGGAGACACTACAGAGGACAAGTTAACGACTGCGACTACTACGACTAAAATTAGATCCGCTCTACGAATCTTACAGTAAAGTACCCTGCTGACATACGTACTTACCGTACGGTACCTCCGACCAGTAAGGTGTCGACGAGTTCTTCCGCTTCACGGGGGTGCAAGTGCAAGCAGTACGTACATACGGTACATTTTGATGTGTAAATGTTAAATGTACCGGGACGAGTACGTACCCAAGTACGCACAGGTACCAATAGTCTAGGGACCAACGAAAACCGGAACCTCCGGTATCGATTGTTGATTGATTGATTCGTCGGTTCTCTTCACGTCATGACATCTACGTTACTGCTACTTTGACATTTGCTCCGATCCATTATCCCCCACAAAGACGAGAGCGAACACAACAAAGAGAACGTCAAGGAGATTGCCAACAGGATTGCAAAAATTCGTCAGGATGGCGAAACCAACATCAAAAATTGCTCGCAGCATTTTTGATCGCGGCGCTACCCTTCAAAACCCACGCGGAGCCACAGAATCGATATGTCTTCATTTTCACGCATTCGAACGATGCACTCGGGATCTAGGTGAAGAAGAGCGGTAGATTTTAGGACCCATCGCACTCCACAGCTGGTATTGGTATGTTTCTATCAGTTTTTCGTCACATAACATGCGGGTGTCTGTTCGCAACAAAGATGTTAGCGAGATTGCGTTCAACGATCCTCTCTTTGCAATATTCTATTTTCAACGGAAAACGATTCTCACTGACTACAAAATCTTAGCAAGAGGAGGTGGTGCTGCATGGCAATTTTCTGATGTAAGACGGACGGATGTCATTCGAAACTATCTCGACCAGGACGAGACTTTTTCATTCAAACTCGAGTTGCTGGTTCCAAAAGAAAGTATTGAAGTATGGTATCCGCAATTGAGTTCCCGTAAAGAAATAATTTCAAATTGTCTTCAACACCAATTTGATATTGCATTCCAAGTTGGCACTAGTGAGAAGCAAGTGATGGCCCATACACATGTGCTGGAAACACTAGCTGCTGCACTGTACGATTTAGTCCTTACAGAATCCTCGTCTCATTCAAAGGACACAAAAGACATCATCCAAATAGCACTGCCCACTGTGGATGAGTCTGCATTTGAGAAAATGATCCGTTGCAACTCTAAGTTCAACGACACATACAAACTAGCAAGACGAGAGAGTCAGTACAACATAAATCTCTAGGGACAACGAAAACCGGAACCAAATGCCAAGGTGCGTGCCACAACCCACAAAATGGAACAAAAAAGAAGCGGAACACGTTCCTTGCTCACAAGTACCAGCACCACATAAATCTTAAGGGACAACAACAAAAGACGGAACCAAGAAGCAACGTGCCGAACGTCTTCCTCGAGGGACAACAGAAAACCTGAACCGAAAAGCAGCGAACGTCTTCCTTCCTCGTACGTTACGGCACCACATAAATCTCAAGAGACAACAACAACCTACGAATACGACTGATTCGTATGAGTACCCGGTATGTACTGTACGGTACGTGGTCGTGTATCTGGGAGGACAACGAAAATCCAAAACCCGGAAAAAACGATTTTTCTAAAACTACTAGCTTTCTCGAACAACACTATGATTCTTCGATTTCTCTTCACAATCCTTCTACGGTGGTACTTGTATTTTTCCATTTATTCAGATTCATTATCCACCAGACAAACGAAATAACAACAACAAGAATACCAACAAGATAGCAAGATGTCGTCGTATGAAACAATGTACTTTCTTGTTGAACCGTTTGAAGGACTTAATGCTAAACTCTCTGGTGGGGGTTTGAAAATAGGACCCATGAAAGCCCATGGCTACTACTGGAATCTTCAACTCTATCGTTCAGATCATGATTTTCGTGCGTGTCTTAGTCTTGATAATTGCTACATGATCGCGGACAGAAATCCTCTTGTCGCAAGGTGCCGTTTTCTGGTAAACAAAAACTACAATAACTACAATGAGAACACATACACATGCTATTTCTCGAAATCGTGTTGTGGGTTTTGGTGCTTAAACAGATCAGATTCTAAAACGATTGAAAAATGGCTCAACGAGTCCAAGAATTTTCAAATCACTGTAGCCGTGCAGGTTACATCAGGTTGGAAGCACGTATGGTATCCACGATTGAGGGGCCATGAAGAGATGACGTCTCATTACTTTCGAAGCCCATTTGACATTGCATTCGAGGTTGGCCATGATAGGAAGCAAGTAATGGCCCATACGCATATGTTGGAAACACAAGCCCCCGCACTATATGATCTGACCCTTTCTGAATCCTCGTCCAATTCGACCAAGAGAAAGAGAGAAGATACCATCCGAATAGCACTGGTTGACGTAGATGAGTCTGAATTCGAGACATTCATGAGATTTGTCTACGTTGGCACATTGCCAGAGCTCGACAGCATTGAAGCTGCCACATCAATTCTCCTCTTGTCCAATCGATTTGGTTGCACGGATCTCAAGTTGTTTTGTGAGTCGACTCTCGTGGATAAGTTCTTAGGGCCCGCCACTGCAGCAACCTTGCTGTTGTTAGCTGAGGGGCACTCGTGTGCCCTGCTAAAGGAAGCTTTCATGGATCTATATACTTCGAATCCTAAAGAGGTATCTAATGGCAAGGATTGGCACCTCGTTGAAGAATCATCAAAATTCATCAAAGAACTCTTGACATACGCCATGATTGATCGCCACGAGCGTTCTGAGGAAGACAGTGTGACTTCGTTGAGAAAATGGCTCGAAGACGAGAACCTCGATGTCGATGGTACCCGGGAGACCTTGGTCAAGCGAAAGGCCGAAGCCATTTCCCGCCGCGAAAAGAATCGATAGAATGCATCGACTTCTCGGCCAAGCAAAGCGATGGCCGTGTCATATCCCGTATTCCCTATATTTTGGAAAAACCAACGATTACCAACTAGAACGACAATATTCAAGTTTAGGTTTGGAGATTGTATCGACTTGGAAGGCGGCTATTGCATTCCAATATTCCATCATCGCGATATTTTGGCACAAACCAAAAATTAATTATTAGAAAGACAATATTCGAGTTTAGTTATGTTTGGCAGTTAGCCCTCTGACTGATTCGTTCACTACCGTTCTATAAAATGAACACGATCGACTCGTTCCGAAGACCGCCGAGGCGCACGGCACCACACCGAAACGCAAGGGGAGCCAGGCCGCTACGACCCCGCCGTCTCGCCGCTGTGGTCGTGCAGGGGGGGCAGGTGCGAGTGCTGCTCCTGCAGCAAGAGACAGTCGTGGCCGGAATCGCTGTGCGACCAGTGCATCGTGGTCGAGAAGACGAGCAGGTGGAGGGCCGACACGTAAAAGAACAAAAAGGTCCGCATCTCCTTCGTCCCGAGCATCGTCTTGGCGACCACAAAGACGGTCCGCTCCATCGGGGACATCTCCTGGAGCTTGCGCTGGCGCTCCGACTTGCCAAACTGGCGAAAGGGATCGACCGAGGCCTCGTACCGCTGCTCCAGGGCCTCCAGGTCGAGGTCGCGGGAATTCTGCCTCGCGTAGGCGTTGCTGCCGCCCTGGCGGCCCCCGCCGGACTTGTTGTAGCTCTGCAGGTACCGCATCTTTTCGAAGAGCTTCGTGTTGTCCGACCTCAGCGACTCCGAGGCCTCCACCTGGATCTGCAGCTCCCTCTTGAAGGAGTCCCGCTCCGCCTCGAGGGCGTCGCACCGGGTCCGCAGGCGGTCCCGCTGGGACATGATGATGTTGGCCACCGAGCGGTCGTCGGAGGCCTTTTCCTGTGCGCTGGTGGGGGTCGGGGGCACCGGTTGCGGGGGAGGCGGGGGTGCGTTGGGATCCAGAACGCTCTGCAGGGCGCTGGGATCGCTGGGGGCCATGGGCATTGCCGCCGCCGTGGTTGTTTCGGCATCGGATCCTTGTGCCTTGGTGGCCGTAGAGGATTTAATGGCACGGTCCAGGTCCTGTTCCAGCGTGGCCACCACCGTTTCGGCGTCCACCCTGGCCTGCTCCAGCGTCTTGACCTCCTCGTTCAGGGCCTCCTGCGCCTTTTGCAGGTCTGTGTTCTTGTTCCTCTCCTTCACCAGGTCCGCCTCGACCCGCCGGAGCTTCGCCACCAGCACGGATTCGAGGTCTTTTCCCTCGTCCTCGTTTCTCCCGGCGATTTCCGGATCGCTCTCCGGCATGTCGGGGTCCTCGGCGTTGTACTCCAGTCGCTTCAGGATCCGCAGCTCCCGCTTCATGCTGTCCACCAGGGACTGGGACGGTGCCGATTCGAGCTGCTCCGTGGTGTGCTCCAACTCCGAGGACAGGGCCGCGTTTTCTTCCTCCAGAACGTCGATCCTGGACTGCAGCGTCCTGTTTCCGTCCAGAATGGTGTGGTCCTTGACCCCGATCTCTTCCCGCAGGGCGTTCACGGTGTGGGACAGCTCCGCCACCTCCGCTTCGTAGGCCTTGCGCTCGTTCAGCAAATCCGCCATCGGGATGCCCCCGCTCGGGGGGGCGGCCGGGGCGGCGCCATCCAGGGCCGCTACCTTGAGGCGGAGCTCGTCCCGCTCCCGGGTGGCCTCGTGGAGCATCACCCGGACCCGCTCCGCGTCGTCCACCAGGATCCGGCGCTGGGCGTCCCAGGCGGCCTCCCGCTCCCCCAGGCCCTCGCTGGCCTCCAGCATGTGCTTGTTGGTGGCCGCCCGGCCCGCCGCTTCCGCCTTGAGCTGCAGCTGGAGGGTCTCCACCTTGCGCTCCATGGCGGCCTCCCGCTCGAGGGCCTCGGTGGTCCTCCGGCCCTCCGTCTCCTCGAGCTCCTGCTTGGCGGCCTCCAGCTTGGCCCGGAATTCTTCTTCTCCCCCCTGCTGGAGCTCCTCGATGCGGTTTTCGAGCTTGCGGATGGTAATGTCCTGGTTCTTGAGGGACCGGAACTCCACCTCGTACTCGGCCACCTCCCGGCGCAGCTGAATGATTTCTTCCTTCTCCTCCTTGCTGCTGCTGTTCGCCGCGGCCGAAGACCTGGCGGCCCGCTCCGCCTCGATGGCCTTCTGGAGCTTTGCGTCCAGGGAGGCGTTTTCGGTGGAAGCCTCGTCGGCCTTCTGCGTCAGCCGCTGGACCTGCTGCTGCTGGGCGTTCAGTTGCTCCATGGCAGCGGCCAGGAGCCCGGAGGGATCCTGCAGGTCCTGCAGCGCATTCGTCAGCTTGTCAAAGGCGCTCTCGATGCCCTTGCTTCGGCGCGTGAGGTTGTCGATTTCCTCTGCAGAAAGCAACAAAAGCGAATCCGGGTGGTGAGCAAGGGGGTGTGTGGTGCGTTCGAAATTCCGAGTTGTGCAACAAACAGGTGTTTCGAATCAGACCGGCACTGCGGGTGCCAAAGTCTCGTGTCTAGTCTAGTCTAGTCTAGTCTGGTCTGGTCTGGTCTGGTCTGGTCTGGTCTGGTCTGGTCTGGTCTGGTCTGGTCTGGTCTGGTCTGGTCTGGTCTGGTCTGGTCTCACCTTGGTACGACTTGACCGTGATCCGGGCCTGCTTCGAGACCGCCTCGATGGCCTTTGCCGCCGCAGCAAGGCTCTCCTCAGTCCCCTGCCCGGAGGCCAGGGTCTTTCCCGAGGTCTCCACGGTCTTGACCGCCTTCTTGAAGGACTTGGTCGTCTCCGCCAGCTGCTTGCGGGCCGCCTGGCTCGATTCCCGGGACTCCCTGTTCTCGGAGGCCACCGAGCCCCACTGGGAGGACCGGGTGGCCCAGTCGAAGGACTTCCAGGGCCTCGAGGCCTTTTGCAGGGAGAGGACCAGCGCCGCGTTTGCGGAGGGTGGGGCGGGGGCGGCGCCGCCCCCTCCGCCCATCATTTTCATCATGGTTGCTTGTGGATGTGCAGTGTTGCGGTTCGGCTCCGCTCGGTCTTTGGTGAAAAGGGTTCCGGAGTACCGTATTTCGTCGTCGCGTTGCGTCGTGTCTAGCTCGGTGTGGTTGGTGGGATTAGGTTTTTCGCATGACTCTTTCGGTTGACAACAACAACGTCAAAAATACCGCGGTGTGCCGTGCCGTGCCGTGCCGCTCAGCATGAAAACGGAAATGCTTCTGTTCCAATTTTCTTTTTTTAAAAACTGTAGAAAAACACGCGAAAATAATGTGTTCATATATTACATACGTAAAGTACTCTATGTAGGTACGATAAGAGACAACGGACTCGTGTTCTCTGCCTTGATAGACTATGTACGTACGTACCACCGTACTGTTGGTACCCGGTGGAAGTCGTGCAACTTTACGGAGTAGTGCAGTGCAGTTTCACCCACCAGTAGTACCCTACTTTTTCAATGATCATGGCAATTGCAATGATATTATTGTTGTTAACAAATACCACTACTAGGAGCAAAAGAAAAATAATATCATACTGCACGAGATTACGTGTACTCTTAATATGTTTAAGTGTGTATGAAAATTGAAATTATAAGATTAGAATTATTCGTCGGAACAAGATTAGATTCTTGCGCTCCGACGTGAGCTTTCAGTAGACCTGATTAGATCCTGTGTAGCTCT
>CAACVS010000531.1:204349-261290 GCA_900660405.1 Pseudo-nitzschia multistriata
TTTGGTTTCACCATGGTCGATGTGGTATTTTTGGTTGTTTTTCTTAAGGGTTGATTATTTCGATACACGAAAATCACTAAGTAATTACTATGCAAGAGATTACGTGTACTCTTAATATGTTTAAGTGTGTATGAAAATTGAAATTATAAGATTAGAATTATTCGTCGGAACAAGATTAGATTCTTGCGCTCCGACGTGAGCTTTCAGTAGACCTGATTAGATCCTGTGTAGCTCTYGGTACTAAATCTACACAGGGTTCTTATTGTTCTGATCTACTGACGTCTTTGTTCCGTGCGAGGTATTCTATTTCTGATATTGTAGACCTCTTACGATCCACGGACCTCTTAAGTGTTCGGTCCTCTTTATATTGGATCCTATGATACATACATAGGAAACGTACCTTACGATAGGTACGTAGGAATGGTATGATCCTTCATTCCTTTCTTTGGAGCTTCGTATCGTATCGTACATATACTTCCAATACAGTACGTACGTATCCGTTGCACATACAGTAGTTGTTTGCTACGTCACACAAACCGATATAATGGTGTTTTAAGTTTCMTGCGTGCACGAAAACAAATTCCCGCGCGTGTTTTTCTATGCTCAAATTAGAATCTCACGGCCCTTTTCAAACAACGCATGGGTGAAGGGATGTAGGGTCCAAGGATACTAATTTTCGGGCATAGACCATGAAGTTCGATGGATAAGGGGATAGATGAGAGTGTGATTGAGAAAACATGTTCCCAGAACCAGGAATAAAATTAGATGTTCGATATATTAATTTGTAATTCATAAACTAATGGTAGGACCAGAAATTTTAAGGGTATAGACCGCGCGAAATGCGCAACACCATGGATCCCGTTTGTGTGACGTAGTACTAGTACGAATATCAATCGGCAGGAGGAATGCAAATACTACTAGTAGTAGCATATCTATATGTTGATGAAAGTACTAGTACTGTACTACAACAACAAAGTGAACGGAGGGTAACGAGAAAGCAACAGCACTCGAACCACCACCATCGCCATCGCCACCAAGGATGAGAAGACGAACCAAAAGCACTACTGCTACGAGTAATAGTAATATAAGAATGCCAAAGGACACCGCCGAGAAGCAAGCAAGCCAAGACTGCCATTCGTCAACGTGTATTGTTCTTTTTCAATTGCTAGTAATGATGATAATAAAAATAATATAGTAATAATAGTATAGTAATTCTTTCCTTTTCGTCCGCCGGTGGGAACAAGCCTTGTTCCGGGGTTGCCCGCCGTCCAACCGTTCCGGACCCGCCGTGCCGCACAAAGCACCGTGCCCTCACCCGCTGTTCGGGCCGTGCCACAACAGCAAAGCATCGCCACGGTTTACCAAAACGACCAACCGGCCAGAACCGTGCCCGTCCATGCCAGAACCACTGCCGCGACGGCCGTATACCTAGCGGCAGCGGCAGACGGCGGCGGGGGACGGTAAATCACCATGCCACTGCGGTAGGGCAGAGCACCAGAAACAAGCAATAGGCAGCAGGAACATTTCACAGCGCAGCAATCGATCGCCGAACCAATCGGTTGGATGGTGGAAAATAGGTTCGAAAAAAAGACGCGTGAGAGCCGAGCCGTGTCGCACCGCACCGCAATCCCCTGGGGAGGTTTCTACAACGACCAGCACACCAGAGCCGTGCTCCACGCCCACAGCATCGCCAAATTGGTGGCACCGGCACCGACGCGAGTGGCCGACGACGCAAACGGGTCTTCCTCCATAATGGTGGGCCAGAAAAACTCGAGCAGAGGCTCCGTCGGAGCCATCGATGGCTCGTTCGTGGCTCCGTAGGGGCTCGGCCGTCCCGAGGGCCTCGCGGAGGGTTCCCCGGTGGGCACCGGCGTAATGGTGGGCTGGGGGGTACGGGTGGGGCTCCCCGACGAGGACGCGGTCGGCGCCGGGGATACCGTTGGACTCGGGCTGGGAGCCGGCGTCGGACTGAGCGTCACGTACCGGCTACAAACACTCTGGCTCGCGGCGACGCACGTGGGATCAAAGTCTTCGAATTGTTGCATGTTCTCAAAGACCGAAGAAAACGGGCAAAGGCCTCCGCTGCTGTTCCGAACGTAATTGAATTCGTTTTGGAAGGAATTCCCAAACACCACGACATTGGAAGAGCCCACCAGGTTGTCCGAGAAACACGTTGTTGATACGCCCACGGGACCCAGAGATTCGACTATGTAGCTGTGCGTGTCGGGCCTGGTGTTGTTCCATATCATGTCGTTGTTTTCAAACAGACTGCTCGTGACGTTGATTCGATTTTGCCCACTGTTGCCGTATATCAGAGCACTCTGCGAGCCCCTTCCAAAATAGCGATTGTTCTATTCAAAGTCAAAAGTTTCGGTGAGAGACGAATACATAAGATAGCCTCGATGCGCAGCAAACCAGTCTCCAAAACCGCCTGCCGGAATACGAAAATGACGAAATCCCAGCTCGGGAGTGCAACGAGCTACAGCTCGACGCAAACGAAGAGCAGTCATTCAACGACAAACAGCGAGGCCGAAACGCAACATACGACGTACCCGGAATTCGCAATCCAAAAACGTCGTCACGAGTTCCGCCGAAGGGGCCGAGGCATCGTAAAAGTCCAGCATGATGGGCGCGGAGGAATTCGTAAATTCTCGAAACTCGCAGTCCTGAAAGGTGACCGATCCTGGCTTGTTGCCCCAGAACGAATATTCCCCGGCCCCGATGAAGACGAGTCCCTCGATGCGGACGTTTTCCAGCGAGTCGTCCGTGATCCCCAAAATTTTCGTCCCGTCCAGGTGCAGGTCTCCTCCCTTGACCCAGCAAACATTCTCCCGCAGACCCTGGTCTCCGCACCGAATGGTCATGTTGGGCCGGAGGGGAAGCGGCGGCATGACGGCCTTTCCCCCCGGAGGCTGGACCAGGTTGCCATCGAAATCGAGCTTCCCAATCTCGTACACGTGGCGCGGGCAAAGAATGTACAGGCGCGGAACGGAGGTGTCCGTCACGACGGCTTCCCGCTTGTAAATCGCTTCGAAATCGTCGATGCAGGATTGCCCGAGGGTCCCCAGTGGCAAGAGGAGGACCAGAAGGATCGTCCAGAGAAAACCGCAACGGCGGTATTGGCTCAGTGGCCTCTCGGAAGGCAAGCGACGCATTGTCAAACCGACCATTGGTGCACTGCGTCGAGAGGATGAGCTGTATTCAACCCCAGACCCAGAATATGCGCGGAAGTACTTCTTGCTCTTGCGTTCGTCGTTTGATACGGAGGAACAACGACAACGACGACGACAAATGCCCGGGCGCAAAAGTTGGTGGAACCCGATGCCGAACAAACAAAAAAGGTCACGATGGTGTTTCAGAGTTGCGTTGGTTTGGTTTGATGGAATGCGTTATCTGTACCTTGCGGGTTGGTTCACCCATCAATAAATGATGATCAGAATAATGACAACAATTATTGCTTTTTGGTGGGAGGAGATCGCGTTGCGTGCCGTCGTGTATCGCACCGTTACGTACAGTTCATGGTCGACGAAATAAACCGTCCAGCTACCAAGCGGAAGAACCACGTTCCACGAACCGCAAAAACCATTCCCGAATGTGAACTGTTGCGTATCGTTTTGGCGCGCCGATCATTGTTTTCATGTGTTTTGTATGTGTGTGTTTTCGTACTGCTCAACGGCTTCTTTAAAAAAACCAATTTGAAAACTAGCGCGTCCCCACGAAACTATCCTGCGAGTACGGTAGATACTCGTGTGTACGGTAACTGTCCTTACGTACTTAGTACGACTACGCACATGTACATGTAGTTCCCGGGTATGAATTTTTTCACTGCTCTGCTTGGTCGCAGACTGCCGAGTGAGCTCGTCCTCTCATTCCCACTTCACTTTCGAAACATTTTTGCACCGTATCCTCGAGTTTTTCTTCTTGTTGTTCATGCTCTTTCACATGTTCGAACGCCATACAAGCGAGAGATGACAAACTGTTCTCGCTGTATGACTCAATTTTTAACCATGAAAACACGAAAGGGAAACGTATGCTGGCGTTCGTGTGATTCATTGATTGAAGCAATCGCCTGCAAGTGGGGAGAACCGTTTGTTCTTAGTCTTGTAGTAAGAGCAAAAACAGCAGGGGGACGACGTCGACGAGCACGAGCACCAGCATCAGCACCAGCACCAGCACCAGATGGTGGTGATGATGAGGAGAAGCAAGGAAGAATGCTGGCGATTGTAATATACTAGTAGTACTGCTACTGACAAAGAAAAATCCTCCTCCAAATTGCGATTCACTTCGCATTTGTTATTACACCAATCGTCCAATTTCCTTCTTCTCGAGAAACATTGCAATTGCTTTGTTGTTGTTGTTGTTGTTGTTGTTGTTGTTGTTGTAAAAAAGATTAATAGGAGGAAGATATACTACTGGTAGTACTAGTAGTAGCAGTAGATGCTTCAAAGTCAGTGCTTGGAGGTTTTGATGACTCTTTCATTTAAATGCAGCACCATTGAAATTTTTGTTCCATCAAGCCAAGAAGAATTGAACATGAGGAGGATCCTTTTTGTTAGTGGTTTAATACTAGAATTTCTGGTATGATCCTTCTTGAAGAGTCAAAATAACTTGTCAATTTCACCAATCCCTTTATTTGCCCATGTCACTTCCATTCTTGTTTCACCAAGAGCACATTGCATGATTTATTGATCTTTCCGTTTGCCATTTAGTGCTGATCATGCAACAACATTTTGGGCACTGTGTGTTTGAAACCTTGGATGGTATGTCAAACAATGTATGTGTTTGACCACTATGAACTCAAATGAGGGAGCAAAAGCAAAGGTTGGCTGTTGGTGTGTTGTTCTTTTTGTTTGTCCACTTGAGCAGTAGTATGTAGTGGGCAAGTGCTTATACATTGCATCAAATTCTGTCAAATTGAGAAAATCTACTATCTTCCCACCATTTTTATTCCTATTCACCTGTGGGCCTCCTCCTTGGCTGAATTCTTTCTGACTTTATATGATGATTCCCGATGGGATTAATGTAGCAATCCTCAACATCTCCTCTATGGTAGTGGTGGACATACTGCTGGTGTTTCTTAGAACAAATAAGCATTGTACAGAGCATGGTTGACAAAGAGAACTCCCCCCCACTTTTTTCTCTCTGAACCCTAACCCATCCATCTGATGCTACTACTAGTACTATTATATTTCCCCCTGAATCCCAAAGCTTCCTCCTTCATATTTTATGCCACTACCTGCTATTTCTAAAAATGAGAAAATTGAATTAGAAACAAATCAATCCTTGCTAAGAACAGATTGGCAAGTACTTCTGACAACAATTTTCAATAAGTGATGGACCATGACAACAATTGGAAAATGAAGAATGGAGTAGTAGCAAGAAGATTCAATAAAAATCTTAATTTGTTTTCAAAGATTTGCTTCAAAACTTTTTTGTCTGGATCAGTGTTTTCTTTCTCTGTTATTGATATGTTCTAATCCTTTTCTCCTTGATAATTCTTGGTCATGGTGAACCTACTATCTTGTGGTTTAACCTGGATTGTAAGAGCTGCTTTTTCTCATTTCAAAATTAAAATCAAATGTTTCATGTGAGGATGGAGGTAAATAACAATTCTAGCAATGTGGTGTTTGTACACATTGATTTCTTCTTCTTTGACTTCACCTAGTGAAAAAGCTACATGATCTTGAGTTTGATAGCTTCTAAATTGTTGAGGATTTTTCTGTCTTTTGTAAGGAGAACACTTGAAAAATTTTCTACCAGTGGTGGGACACATGAAATATGTTTTTATTAGATCATACTATTCTTTCAGCTTCTTAGTACAATAACTACTAATGCTACTACAATGTATTTTGCATATGATTTCAACAACCCAAATTTTATGATTTTCCCAAAGTGTCAAGGGGAAGCAAATATCTCCCTTTATTTTCAGCTGTATAAAATTGACAAGAAGCAACTGTTGAGAGGGCGTTACAACACAATTCTTGTTTGCTGCATGATCTTTTAAAAGCACATGATACATGATCCTACTAGCAAGCAATATATTTTATCCATTTCAAAAAACTCAAGCAGGAACAATTTCAACTGACTCAAGAAAGTTGTATTAGCCTTCAACATTTTAAAACATGCTTGCATGTTATACTAAATGTCAATAGTAAATTGTTGTTGTTCTTGAGAACTGCTGACTATGGTGGCAACTGCCACCAAGGTATTTCCAAGTAGTACTAGTAAAACTAATTTTAGTTTCACCTATTTTGTTTGATTTAGTCCACCAATAATGATTCAAGAAATTCCACTTGAGCTTTAATTTCTTGGAGAAAAGAAGTGTACCAGTCATCCTGGACCCAAATTGATGGATTTAGTAGTAGTACTTCCACACTAGTAGTATCAAGATGGAGATGGTCTGATTTTTCAAAATGAGATATACTATTCTCTCACCAGTAGTACTATTCAGAGCTGTAACCCATTTGGATCTCATTATTGAAATTTTCAAGTTCCATAAAGTAATATTCACTTAAACAAAACAATACTTTCAACAGAGGCACACATCCACTAGCATAGTAGTACTATAGTAACAGAAAATACCACTACTAATCTGAGTGCCATTACTACTACTAGCATCACAAACTTCATTGTCCTTGCATAGAGGAGTAGCAAACAATTACACTTGGTACAGTAAAAAAAGCATTGCCAATCACCAAACTTGAATACAAAATTCTGGTGACTTGTAAAATAACTGCAAATTTTATGTTGACAAAAGAAACCTACTACTAAGCACTCAATTTCAAGAAGTAAAAAATAGCACTTATTATTTTCATCACATGTTGGCTTTTCTTTAGAGGATGCTACTGGTGATAAATAACAAATCCTTTCCTGCAATAGTTCTTGCTGCTGCAAGAATCACTGGGATAAGCTCTTCTCTTAAATTAACCTTGTTGGATCTATGCTGGGAGAGCTACAAGAAGTCTGCTGCTATAGATATCAAAATCTTCCAATGGAAGATCAAAACAAGGAGTGGCAGCAAGGATTCTGTTCCTAAGACCCTCACAAAGATCTTTGCTGAAGTCTATACTACTACTAAGTAGGAATTGGTGAGAAAACTAGTTATCATTTCATCATAGCAGCAGTCTACATGTATTGATGAGTAGTAGTACCCCACTAGCACAAATTTTATTCCATTTTGTTTTACCATCACTATTTATTCTTTTGAAGCCATCAAAATCACAAGGGTGATTGCCTTCATGATAATATAGCACAGTCTCAGTAAATGAAACATCCTGATACATTGTTTTGGTTCACATAGCACACCTGCTGTGTTGTTCTCAATTGAGAGGCGCATATTCTTGACCACAGCTGCCTTTTTGTCCTAGAAGACACCAGTAAGTAGCTTCATAAAGTTGTAATTTTAAAGGACAATGATAGGCTTCATAGAGTTGCAATTTTAATATCATTACTGAAGGATGAGCACTTACTACTTCTAGTAGTCCATACCAGCACCAGGAGTAGTTTTGGATCAACAAGTAGTATCCTCATCTCTGATTCACCTTGGATGGAGGACAGGGCTGCACTTAATTCAGTTGTGATAGAGTTGGCAAAACAAGTGCAACAAAATACAATTACCTAGTGAAAAATAGTATGCACCAAGAATCCAGCAATGATGCAAAGTTCATAATTAAATTTATGTTGAACTCTACTAGTAGTATATCAAATGTTCTCCTCCATCCCCACTTTATCTTTGGTTGGATACACCTCCTGCTTCACAAAAAAAGGGTTGGTCCACCATAATAATACCACAATACTTGAGAGAATAGATCAGTGGAGAATCCACCAGATGAAAAACCTACATCACATTCAAGGACGAGAGCACAATGATTGAAAAGTACCATGATTGACACAAGGTCAACAAGTTATGAAAACTACTACTACTACTACTACTAGTAACAGGAAAGTTACTATGGTGTTTAATATAATAGGACATCATTACTAGTAGTATGTACTATACTTGCATAATTGGACCATCACATTGCTCTAGCTATTGTTCCAAGCCAGCTTCAACACCATACAAATACTATGGTGCAATTACACTCCTCTTGAATGGTTCTTTAGCAATAAGGTCTCCATGTATACTCACCAGCACCATGATACTGATCCATGGTTCCATCAACATCTGTTTTGATGGTGATGGTTACTAAGCCATTGGCTTAATTGCCACAGTAAAAGTCTATGAAACCCACAACTTCTTTGAATAAGCCCACTTGATAAATACCTTTTGGATTATCACAGACCTGCTGGTGGAAGTCTGCTTGTTGATGAATCTTGTAGGTCACAAATGATGGCCCCTCCTGCCATCATTAATATAACACAAGAAGCTCACTCTAGTGCTAACAGCTGTTCCCACCTTTTCAGTCTGAATCAATTTTGTTGCTTCTTATGAAAAAAGTTGGACCAGCTCCTGCTGCTCAAGTTTGCCAAAGGGAAAGGTTTCTGGTTTTCAATTCATTGATTCTGTTCTTGACCATCAAGTGAGCCTCCTTTACCTACTAGTACTACTGCTAGTACAAACAATCTCTTGTTTAGTACACCCCCTTTCTTGTTGGTATCCTCAGTATCTACTACATTCAAGGCAACTTTTACACCTAGATGGTGGTGTCTACTACTAGTGGTAGTACTCCTCTCCCAACTGAGTTGTGAAGATATTCTAGGCAGGGAAACTGAACACAATAGCCACTATATCCTTTCTGGTGATAATACAAGCAGGATAAGACTAGAAGCTTTTGTCAAACCTTTCCCTCAATTGGTATGATTGGAATAGATTTTGGGATTGCATAAATTGAAAATTGCCCATACTGAATTACAACCAGGACTCGAAATTTCGAGTCATGCATGTTTCTTTTGGCCAGATAACGATGGCCTTGTCGGGCCTCCTCCGAGTCCTAGTTTTGGATTGCGAGAAATAATACGAAACAAAGGGCCTGTACGGCGCGTTCCTACGCGTCGGTAGGTACGTAGTAAGTGTTATCAAACAGTACGTGTAAGGCTGCGGACGGACCGGCGGCACCCGCCGCAGGTTTTTTGTATGGAACAGGAAGCACGCGCAGAGTGTGCACGGGGCGGGCCATTGCACCAAGGACGGCGCAACAACAACGACGAAACGAAAGGAAACGAAATTGATTTGAACTGAATTGAATTGAATTGAATTCGAAGCCAAACGCGGAACAGAATGGCCGACGGCGCACGTACGGGTAATTTGCCGTGCCTCTGCTATGCTTTTGCTGCAGTACAGCACTGTACCACTAGTACTATCAACAAAATACGTTCTTTTTCGTTTTCATTTATTGGGCAGGGGGTCACTTCCTTTTGAATCACCAGTACGAACCGAAGCGTATGGCACAGTGCCGTACGAACTTGTACTCGTACCTACTCGATCAACCCCGCAGCATTTCACAAGCAGCTACGGTACGGTACGATACTGTAAGGCCGGTAAGAAATAATACTAATGAACAACCCTGTCTGGAGTCTCGCATTGCTAAGATTTGAACAAACGACGGCATCTCCACCGCAACAACAACAACAGTAGGAGCGAACGAGAGACAGATAGAAAGAAACAAGCCGAGCTTGCTTCACTTCTGACACCGCAGTTATTCGGAAGCGGTGTGGGGAGCATAGATTCTGTTTGACACAAAAAAGTAGTGTTCCCAGGGTCTTTTTGGAAATCAAGATCCGTATCGGAACAATACTGCTGCATTTTTGTGTCGGTGTTGCTGTGTTCGATCTCATTCCGTGGCAAACAAGTAACCGCGGAGTCATTTCAATAGGAGCAGGAGCAAAAAGATCCATTGGTTACCTAGACTCGGGTTTGATTCGGTTCGGTTCGGTTGGGTTCGATCTGATTTGATTTGATTAGATTAGATTTTACCTGCCTCTTGTCCACAAGAATCTATCGGTATCGATAGTTGTATCCACTGCATCCATAAACAAAAACGGATCGTCGGATCGTGCTCGGTCCCAAACACGATAGGACACGATGAATATATTCAGCGCCAAAAAGAAAAAGCGCAGCAGCGGCATGGCAGCGACGGACGAGGACGGGGACGACGACTACGATCGCCACAAGCAGCAACAACACGATACCTCCGCGATGGACATTCTGGTCGACAGCGGCAGCGACGAGGACGAGATCTTCGACGACGGTGACGACGACGACGACGACGACGAGGTCTCCGGCCGCCGGGGGGGATCCTCCCGCAACGGGGGCTACGGCGTGGTCCCGCCGTCGCAGCAAAGCGCCAAGCGGGGCCTGCCGAACGTCATCCATTCCGTGGACGACGACGACGAGGACTTTGACGGGGAGTACACGGACGCCTCGGCGCACGACGACGCCTCGGAGGATCCCTCGGACGACGAGGACGAGGACCAGAGCCGCCGCTCGCGCCACACGGACGAGGATTCGGACGACTCGGACGAGGATCGCAACGAGAAGCACGGGAGCGACAGCGGAGAGGACTACACGGACGACGAGGACGAGGGCGAGGACGGCTACAAGCCCGGTGGGTACCACCGCGTGAAGATCGGCGAGGTCTACAACCAAAGGTACGCAAACGCAAACGCAAACGCAAACGCAACGCAACGCTATTCCACGCAGCCGAGAAGAAGAGAACGGGAGCCCAGAAAGGGGTTGTGTTTCGAGAACGATCGGCCCCGACCGAAGAAAGCATCGGCTCGCTTTTCTATTCCCAGAGAAGTAGATCCTTGCGTCTTTTCGCCGACACTCTTTTTCATGCCGTTGATTTCTATGCTCATTCCATCATTGCTCCATCGTTTTATTTTCTTTTGCCGGTCTTTCGTTTCCTTTTTATGCGAAACAACCATTTTGTAGATACGTCGTCATTAAGAAACTGGGATGGGGCCACTTCTCTACTGTGTGGATGGTAAAAGACCGAAAGGCGGTTCAGAACAACGAAGGAGAACAGTTTTTGGCGCTGAAGGTTCAGAAGTCCGCGGACCACTACACGGACGCAGCGATGGACGAGGTGGAGCTGCTCGACTGCATCCACAAGGAACGCAAGAAACAGCGTTCCCTCCCCCAGAACAAGAAAGACGCCGATGGCGTGACCGCCGGAGAAATGTCCGAGTTTTCGAAGTACTCCGCCACGCTGCACGATTCCTTCTTCCACACCGGTCCCAACGGGCGGCACATGTGCATGGTCTTCTCGATGCTGGGCGTCAACCTTCTCTCCGTCATCAAAGCCTTCAACTACCGCGGGATCCCGATACCCGTGGTCCAGAACATGATACGGGGGATCTGCAAGGGTCTGGACTTTCTTCACAGAAAGTGCCACATCATCCACACGGATCTCAAACCGGAAAACGTTTTGCTGTCGTCGCACGAACAACTGGGCGGTGGCCCGAACGACACCGACAGCCTTGTCGGCTCGATGGCCAACATGAGCATCGACACGAACCGAGAACTGGCGAAATCCATCAAGCTCCTGGAGGACGAGCTACAGAACCCGAAGCTCAGCCCAGCGGACCGAAAACGACTCAAGAAGAAGCTGAAGAAGAAACGACAAAAGGCCCGGAAGAAATTCTTTGGTTCCGGAGGCGACAGCGGAGATGAGGACGAGGACGACACCGATTACAATGCCGACGACGACGATGACGACGACGGCGAGGACGAGTCCCCCAACCTGTCGGACTGGGAGCTGGCCCGGATGCTCAACAGCGCGTCCAGCATGATTTCCCCCAGGTCCGCCGACGAAGGGGTGATCCCGGCCACCGCCTCGGTCAAGCGGAGGCTGAACCACGGCCCCTTTATCACCTCGAACTTTGGCCACCGCAAGGAACAGGCCGATGCGATGCTCCTGGGCCTGCTGCAGACCCTGATCGACGTCCGGCGGCCCTCTGCCGAGGAGCTCGCCCGCTACCTTTCCCCGCCGAAGAACGACGAGGACACCGGCGAGAACGGGGTGGCGGAGATTGCCTTTATGCTCCGGGCCTTTACACCGGAGCAGGAACTGGCGGACGGGGTCTCCACGGCGCTCGGTGGAATACCGTGGGAGCTGTCCGAAGACAAGGCGAGGCGAAAATGGTAGGTTTGAAACCCGTTTGGTTGGATGCGGATTGGTTGTGTTGTCTCGTGCGGTATTGTGTTGTATGCGGATTCTCACGCATTGCTTTTAACGATGGCCTCGACCCTTTTCGTTTTGTCACTTTCGCCCTTTAGGAGATGTAAGATCACCGCTCCCACCGTCGGGAGGTACAACTCGGCGGCGGGCTGCCCGTCCACCGCTTTTGAACTGACGCAGAAATGCAGGAACAAACTCGATGCCGGCGCAAAACAGATATTCTCGGATCTCGCCCTGCTAGTGGGGGCGAACCTGGGCGGAGACGGGGAGAAAGAGGAAGTATTAAATAACAAGAACGCCAAGAGAGCGCTCCCGTACTCGTTGTTCAAGCTAAGATTCCCCGTTTCGTCGACGTACGTTGTTCTGAGTTTCCTGGAGAGCCGGTTGCACGGAGTCGTCTTTTTTGCGTACCGCCGAGACGAGGGCAACCCACCCCTGGACAGCATTCTGTTTGGACCGAAGGGCAATCTCGTTTGCGACCACCCTCTAGCGATGAGAACCAAAAGCAGCAGCGGGGACAATTCCTCCTCGTCGCCGACCAACTCCACGTGCATGTTTGGCTTCGACCTGCGCCAGGTAAAAGACTTCCAGGCCCTGCCGTCTCTCAAGGAGGACGGCTCGGCATCCCTGGATCTCGACAGCCCGTCTCTCGACCGCGTTCTGGGCTGGTGGATCGCCCGGAATTCCATCAAGGACCGGATGAAGTCCTTCCTCGGCTTCGACCCGACCTCGACGCTCGTTTCCGCGCTGGGACACAGGGACCCAGCCAACGGCTCGGACGATCGCTTCCAGGAAGGAGGAAAGAAACCCGGTGGCAGCACGACGAACAACAGCGGCAACGGCAGGAACAACGCTTCCGCGATTGCCGCCGCGGCGCCAAAGTCATCGCCCCCCGATTTGTCGGATCCGGCCTATTTGCTCACAACCAAATCGGTGATTGTGGATCTTGGAAACGCATGCTGGACCCACCGGCACTTTAGCGAAGATATCCAAACCAGACAATACCGGGCGCCCGAGGTCTTGATTGGCAGCAAGTAAGTAAAGTGCTATCGGTGCGCGGAATGGTTCGATGTGTCGATTTGTGGCTTGCTTCCGTGGTTGTCTCTAATAATCACGACTATGGTGGCCTAACTCCATTCCATTCTTTTTCTTCCTACTGCGTTTCGTTGCAGGTACAATACGTCGGCCGACATGTGGTCGCTGGGCTGCATGACTTTTGAACTGCTGACGGGTGATCTTTTGTTCGATCCCAGGGCAGGAGACGATTACGACCGCGACGAAGACCACCTGGCGATGTTTCAGGAGTTGCTCGGGCGGATGCCCAAGAGATTGGCGCTGGAGGGCAAGTACGCGAAACAGTTTTTCGACAAGAAAGGATCGCTCAAGCACATCAAGAGCCTCAAGTTCTGGCCCATCCAGGATGTATTGATCGAGAAGTACCACTTTTCGAAGGAGGACGCCAACGCGGTGGCCGATTTCATGCGGCCGCTGCTCGACTTTGACCCCAAAACGAGGGCTTCTGCCCTCGATGCCCTGCGGCACAAATGGTTGAGGTGATGATTACGATTATTACGACCAATCCTTATTTTAATTAAGCTTAGCTTTGCATGTACTATACGATTGCTACTGCTCCCGTAGGTTAGAAAAGGACGATGGCATCGAGATGAACAGCGACCTCTATGCAAACGCCGGGTATCGGTCGGAGAAAAAGCTCTCGGATCATGCAATCTTAATCGAATCGCTGCAGTAGCGCAGATTTCACAAGCCAAACAGCTATCGAGAGCAGGTTTTCGTGCTGGGATCGTAGAATCCTATTCTGGTATAATCGCTTTCTTAGTTATAAATAGTCTATTATTTTTATTCGAATCGGGAAACATACAACACGTTCCGAAAAGGCTGCAGTATGCGTTTCCTGCTAACATGATAGCAGCATTTAAGCAACCCAAGGAGCGGCACGACACGACAAGGCAAACGAAACGAACGACGTCGATTACAACTTGTTGCGGTGCAGAATGTTGCTTCCGTATTCTTCGTAGTCCGTCTTGGAGGTCCACATGGACTTGAAGGTCGCGAGGCTGCCCAGAATGGATCCACCGACAAAGGCGGAGTTCACGCGCTCCGGCGGGGCCGAGATTCGTATTTTCGTGTGCGAGGGGGACCGGGACCGGACCTCGTACAGCATGCGGTCTCCAAAGCCCGGCAGGAGGGTGGACCCACCGGCCAGGACCACCTGGGAAAAGAGGGTGGACCTCAGGTCGATGTCGCTCTTCATGATGGAATCCACTAGAATGTCGGCGACTCCGGCCTCCTCGGATCCGATGAGGGACGGATCGAAGAGGATATTCGGGGCCTCGTAGCGCTCCTTCGAGAGGGTGACGGCCTGCCCGTCGGGCAGCGTGTATTGCGTTCTCGAGTCCTTCTCCATCGACTCGTCGGCAACGGGGGTTCGTGTCACGAAGCACGATTCCTCCTTCATGGTTTTAACGAGGTCCGCCTCGGCCGTCGTGGTGAACGAAAGGCCCGACCGGCGGAGGAGGAGCTGCATCTGGCGCGTGACGTCCCTCCCGGCGACGTCGCTCCGGGTGACCGAGTGGGGGAGGGCAAAGCCCTCGTAGACGGGAACAGCGTGTGTGACACCCTCACCGACGTCTAGAACGACACCGGTGGTTCTTCCGGAGGCGTAGAGACTGAGGACCGCTGGTGGGGCAAAGAAGAGAGCGGGGGCCCGAAAGGTCTCGAAGAAAATCTCGGCCATGCGGTCCCGGTTCTGGCAGGGGTTGAGAGGGGCTTCTGTCAGCAGCACCGGGTGGTCTTCGGCCTTGACGTTGATGCCTGGTTTGGAGTAAATGTGCTGTTATTTGTAGCACAAAGTGTTGTAACGTGAATCCGTCATTGGATGGCAAGGCAACGACGTAAAACAAAGAAAAGAATCAGAAACCTGTGCCGCGGTATGATACAACATCTTCTGCAAGTCAAAGCAAGCCGAGAAATGTTCGATCGTCTAGCATTGTATTGTCTGCCATGCTGCGATCACGGAATGCACGATCACCGAAGTCAAGGCGGATCTCCTTGACACTACAAAACACTCAACGTACCTCCCAAAGGGCTTCCATGCCGTCCCATCCTCCGTCCACTATGTGCCCCTTGTCCATGGGGTATTCCAGGAGAAAGGCTCCGCGGTGCTCGTCCAGTTTCTTTCCGACGAATATAGAGGAGGGTCCGGAGGACGACAAACTCTGCTCGGTCTCCAGCGCACCACCGGGCATGATCCGTGTGTGCTTGGTTCTGCCCACCTTCGTGCCGATCACGACCTGTTGCGATGATTTGTGTTGTTCAGTATTTTTGATAATTAGATTGTGTCATTTGTTGAGTCGGTATCGCATTGCGGGTTTTAATAGTGTTCGGAAATGCCAAAATAAAACATCGGTTAGAAAGAGAATCAGATAGGACACTGGCAACACCTATAACAATCGTCACGCTGTAGGAAATATTCACACGATCTCCTTCAAATCCCTGGTATTGCATCCGCTGGCTTCTTTCCTCGGAAACAGACCAGCAGGCGGGAAAAGGTAACCCAACAAAAACCTAAGATCAACAGAATCATCCGAGCCAGCATTTCATAATACAGGTCGAGCCAAACAACTCGCCTTTGGCTTCGTCTTTCCGGCAAAGCCGGCCTTCAGCGTTCCAGTTCCGTTATCGATGACCACGGGCTGGTTGAGGAGCAACGAGCTGCCCGAGGCATCCCCGGTTGTTTCTTCCGATGCCATTTTCTTGCTGCTTGTTGTTGCTTTTATTTACTGAACTTCTTATTTCGTTCGAAAACGAGATGCCAACTGACGAACAAGCTAACGATTTGAACTGTCCGGCAATGATAGTCGTTGGATGCGTTTGTTGGGTGCAGCGGCAACTCATTAGTGTCCCTATTACTAGTCACTGTCGTATCATACGGTACGTAGGAGTTGACCGGCTTTTCTTACGGTAGGATGCACGCATCGGCAGCGGAGGCATTCTTGATAAAAGCGCTAACTCAGTACCGTAATTCTCAGAGGCGGTAGCAATAAACAACGACTGATTCGACTAAGTGTATTGTTGACTGATGGAGGTCTCGATTCGTTCGACAAGGAAAATTCTAAATTCTTCCATTGCCATTCAGGAGCGCTTCGTCTTGTGAGAAGTCGTTCGTGGAGCACCTCATCATTACTAGAACTATGTACACTGTACGATGGGGATAGTACTGTATGTACGATAGTATTTTTCTTTCATCGGAAGAGTCGGAGGGTATCGACGACAGACGGAGGAGGGAGAGAAAGGGAGAATAATTTTGAAATTTTTTATGATTTCAATCACTTTCATACCTCATACAACAGTCTCAATCAACACTTCCACGCCGTACTCGTACTCTTACTTCAATCGAACATGAGTGGCTTATGATCTATTTCCTGAACACCGCAAGCAACGAAAGAACCATTCTTTGCTCAGCTTAATATAATTCACAGCACATGAACCAAACAGACGGTGCCCGTTGTCCGTTCCGTGAATGAATTGAATTTCACCACGGGAAACGATTGAAAACGAAGCGATTGTTCGTCATGGGGGGGCTTGCTATTGCCAGTGTCAGAGTCCCACCATGCATTGTTGGATTGGTATTTGCGCTATGCTATTTGCTAGAAATGAGAGCGGCATTTGTCCCTCTGGTATTACGAACAAATCAATGGCAATCACCAGGACACAGAACAACAAATGGACGGCTCCCATTCAGAACTAGAAGCGTCGGTGCACACCGGCGAGCGTTTGCCACCGCGAGGCGATCAGCCACCGCAACCAAAGCCAGTGACAGCAACAACGACGATGGACCACCAACAACCGATTCTTCTCCCGATGACACCATAATTCCGGAAAAAATCCGCTGGATTTTCGAAGAGGCGGACGGTGATTTTCTAGACGACGAGGACGACGATGATTCCTTTTTCGACGATCTGTTCCTGACCGACGACGAAGAATATGATGACTACGATGACACCGGAGGGTTCCTCGTGGACGACAGCGACGAGGACGGTCCCGGTGCCGGCCTCAGCGAAGACGATCTCATGGAACTGCACGACGTGTATGCCGACACCAGTCTCCCACGCGATCCAGCAGAAGCGCCACCGCCCGCAACCGAACCCATGGCTAGTGGGTCACCGATCCCTCCAGGCGCAGAAGAATCCATTGCCGCCAGCACCGTTGCAGCCGCCGCGCAAACCAGCGGCAAAACTACGAACGCGGTGTCGATGGAAAACATCCTGGCCTCGCTCGAATCGGATCTGTCCTACTTTTATCTCCGCGACGAACTGGGCATCACGGAAGACACCATGTGGAAGATCACCAACGATGCGCCGTCCGTTCTCGGATTCAAAGCAAACAATGTCCGAAACAAGGTAAAGGTCCTGCAGTCCCTGGTTGGTTTAACCGATGACGAGATTCGGCAGCTGATCACCTTGCAACCGACGCTTCTGCAGCTCAGCGCCAAAAAGAACCTCGCCCCTACCATACTATACTGGATCCGTCGGCTGGAGATCGGAAAGGAAGAGCTTAGAACACTGATCCTGGGCTGCCCAAACCTGTTGAAATTTTCAAGGGCCAACATCCACAGAAAACTCGTATTTTTCCAAACCACCATGGGATATACCGTTTCCGAATGCCGCAAGATCCTGTTGAAGGACCCACGCCTGCTCACGTGCAGCGTCAAGACCGGATTGATCCCGCGGCTCAGATTTCTGCACAAGGAAGTCGAAATATCCTTGCCCGACATTCGAAAGATTGCCCTAAAAAATCCATCCATACTGCGCATGAGCGTCGAACAAAACCTGACCCCCAAGTGCATCTTTTACTTCATACTAACGCTGCACATGGAAAACAAGGACGTCGCTAAAATGCTGCTGAAGTACCCCCGCATACTGAACTACAACCTCGAGCACCACATTCTCCCCATCCACCACTATTTTCTGAGCCTCGAATTCTCCACCTACGAGTTTTCCTACATCCTCCAGCGCTACCCGCGCCTGATCACCTACAGCCTCATGCGGATCAAGCGCCGCATCGGGTATCTGAGGTACGAGCTCTCGCTGGAGGCGAAGGCGGTCCGCCGCATTCTGCACTATTGTCCCCAGATCATTTCGCTCGGCCAAGACAACCTGGAGGAAACCATCGGGTTCTTGCTCAACGCCGTCGCCCCCGGGGCAACGCTGTCGGCCACAACTACCTCGACGAGCACCAGCGAAAGCGGACGTCGTTCTTTCTCTGGGAGCGATTCCCCGGCCGACGAACTGGTGGAAACGGACGACCGCGATGCCCTGGCCATTGTCCAAATCTTGGTCACCAGCCTGCCCACTCTTGTGGCCCTGAGCATCGAGAACAATCTCTCGCCCAAGGTGGACTACCTACGGGAAAAACTGGGCCAGGAGGAACTCTCCGGCGCCCTCCTGAGGATGCCCGCACTGCTGGGCTACTCCCTCGAGAAACGGATCCGGCCGCGGCTGGAGCGGCTCGAGGAGTGCGGGATCCCCCTCGGGACGATCACGCAGGCCATCACCCTCCGGCAGGACCTGTACGAGGAATGGGTGGAAAAACGGGTCCGGAAGCAGGCGAAGCAGCGGGAGCAACCGGCAAAACAGCGCAAGCCAAGGGGGCTTGCGCGGAAAAAGACGAAAACGGCCGCCGCCACGCGAGCCCGCAAGCGATCCACCGTTTCCAAACGGAAGCCGGCAGAAGGAGTCCCCCCCGCGGTTTCAGCAGCAGCTGGGAGCGCGAGTGACGTCGACGTCGACGTCGACAACAACAACAACAACAATGACCATGACAACGACACAAAGAGCAGGGCTACGGCAAAAGGGGAAAGCACAGACGGCAAGAACACCGCTACAACCGAGGGGGGACGGGTCGTGGAAGATGGCGGGAAAATAATCCACTGGCGCCGTAGGTGACAGCTACAAACGGAGAGGTATTGTGAACAACCAACCAACATCGTATAACATACCGTAGTACGTAACACTACTAAAACACACCAATCAGTCGGTTAAATGCAATGTCCTTTCAAAGAAAATTAAATTCTTTTTCGGTTCGTTTTGCAATGTTGTCATATTGTAATACTTGTGCTTTTAATATAGACTTCCGACACTAGTGCTCCTACTCTACGCAGCATCTAGCAAATTTGGCGCGTTCGTTTCGTTTCATTGTAAAATATGATAGGGTTAAGGTTCACATAATTTAGAAGAACAGTACGGTAAGCTTCTCACGGCAACGAAGCTTCTCACACTGCGAGACAGCCCTCACAATTCCTTACATCGGCGTTCGGATTTGCGATTTACGGACCCATCGACGGCTTACAAAATTCCGCACTCTGCCGTTGCAAATCGTCCAGTGAAGTGGAGCAAGACTGAAACAAAACAAACCAGATCAGACTCAAATCATGCGATACAGCACGTCCAGCGGAACAACGATTGCAATGAATATCCGTAAGTTTTTGAATGCTGCTAGCGAAGATCAAACGACCATCGGCAAGCAAGTGCAGCAGACGCACCCCGCTCCTCTCAACGGTGGATAGTCTCGTTCCTTTCTCTTACCATATTTCTCCTCCTTCCCTGGTTCTTCTGTTTCCCCAGTCCGTCTGCTCGCATGGCTGGTGATGGCTTCCAACCCGGTGGCCAAGGCCGAGCCCACCCGCATCGCCCTCCACAAGCGATCCAACGACGAGCTGGTCTCCGCCCACCTGGCCCGCGAGCGGGAGGCCCGGCGCAGGGGCGGAAACGGCCGCCTCCGGGGCCTTTCCGGGCAGGCCGGGGCGAGCGTCGCCATCAAGGACTACGAGAACGCCCAGTACTTTGGCGTCGTCGAGCTGGGCAGCCCGCCGCAGTCCTTCCGGGTCATCTACGACACGGGCTCCTCCGACCTGTGGGTCCCGGGGGTCGGGTGCACCCACTGCGGGATCCCCTTTGGGCCCGCCAAGAGCAAGTACGACGCCTCCGCCAGCGCCACCTACGAGGACGGGGGTGGCGAGGCCTTTGCCATTTTGTACGGGAGCGGGAGCGTCCGAGGGGCCTACGCCCGGGACAAAGTGTCCATGGGGGAGGCCGGATCGGTGGTGGTGGTGGTGGAGAACCAGGACTTTGGCAGGGTCTCCGACGCGGGCGGCCTCGGCCTCCTGTACGGCCTCGGGCGGTTCGATGGGATCCTGGGGCTGGGTTTTTCGAGCCTCAGCGTCGGCCTCAAGACGACCGTCTTCGAGAACGCCATTCGCCAGCACGCGGTCGACCAGCCGGTCTTTGCCTTTTCGCTGGGCAGGGAGGACGGCGAACAAGGGGAGCTGACCCTCGGTGGGTACGATGCCTCGAAATTCGAGGGCGACGACCTGGCCTTTGTGGACCTCGAGGAGGCCACCTACTGGCAGATCGTCCTGGACTCGGTCCGCGCGGGAGAAAACTACGACAAGACCACGGCGGCCGACGGGGGCCCCGTCACCGCCATTGTCGACTCGGGAACCTCCTTCCTGGTGGCGCCCAAGGCCGAGGCCGACGCGCTGGCGAGGGCGGTCGGCGCGAGGCCATCCCTTGCCCCCGGCGAGTACACCATCGGCTGCGACCGGGTCGGGGAGATGCCCGACCTGGAATTCGGGATCGGCGGGAAAACCTACACCATCCCGGGCCCGGCGGCCGTCATCGAGTCGGGGGGGACCTGCCTCTTGGCCCTCCTGGGCCGGTACGCCAACCCGCTCGGGCCGCAGTGGATCCTGGGCGATGTCTTTATGAGGGAATACTACACCGTGTTTGACTACCTCGGCCGGAAGGTGGGCTTTGCCAGGGCGGTCCAGAGCCCCCCGGGCGGTGGAGGGGAGGAGACAGCCGGCGGCGATGCCGACCACGACCACGAACACGACGACAATGCCGTTGCACGCACGGCCCTCGGGGGAATGCGCGACGGCCACGGGTGCCTCGTTGCCGCCGGGTACGCCTGGTGCGTCTCCCCGAGGGGGTGCTACCGCCCGTGGGAGACGCCCTGCGGGGACCGGGCCTCGCGGACCGATGGAGGCAAGGTTGACTAGGAAGGTTTGGTCGATCGCCGAGAAACCGCGGTGCCGGGCCCAGCGGCGGGCGCAGCGGAGGCCCGAACAAACGCTTTGCACAGTTCGCAATTGTCGTACGTGAATGAATAGGTATCTACAACGACCCGAGTTCGCAGATGGTAGTACCGTGTTACTAGGTATTTATTATAGTTTCCCGTTCCCATTCTTGTTCCCTCTTTGCCATTATTGTGCTTGTTTCGGAATAGCCAGCATTCGTTCTGCAAAAAGAATACCGTAGAACGATGCTGGCTCCGCACAGCGGCATTATTGTTTTTCAATATCGTTCCCTCGTTCTTTCCCTCGCAGCGATTGGCGGTGGCTCTGAAACTAGAAGTAACAGTTCTGCGTGCCTGGGCATAGCATTGCGTAAAATACAAAACCACCCCGTTGGCTTGGCTGGGAGAGATCTGGACCACTCGATCCGATCGAAGCGACCCCATGGTGCAAAACATTCCCGATCCCAAGCCGCGGTCTGGCGCACCGCACCGCATTGCATTGCATTGCATCGCATCCGTCCCTCGCTCCGTGTCCGAGCACCGCGAGTGCTAGCCGGGCCGCGGCTTCTTGCTCTTGTCCTCCGCGTCGAGAACGGGGGCCCGTTTCCGGGCGTTTGGTGTCGCGCCTGGTTCCGGCCCGTCGGTCTTCCAAGGCGCCCCTTCCGGTTCCGGCAGTTTCGCCCGGCCCAGGACCCGCCGGACTTGCTTGAAGGCCGCCGTCTCGATCCACACCAGGGCCTTTGGCCCGATCGGGGCCTTGTTGGCCACCCCCGTCCGGGGGTCCCTCCACCCCACGAGAACGTGCGGCGCAAGCGGCGCCGACGCGGCCAGGACGGCGCGAATGCCCGTAAGGAGGGCTTCGACCTCCCCCTTCGACCGGTAGCCCGCCAGGCCGTCCTTGGAGAGGTCCCCAAAGGCCAGGAAGCACCGGGTAGGATCGGCGGGTGTTTCGCCTCCGCCTCCGGTGGCGACCCCACGGCCGGCCCCCTTCGGCAGCCGGTTCGACCGGAAGCTCCTGGCCCCCGTTTCCGTCCCGAGGGTCCGCCTCCGGCGCAGGAGGTGGCGGGCGTGGGAGTAGAGGGCGTCGGCCATCGCCACGCGCTCCTCCCGGGGGTCCCTGGAGGCGGCCCTCGCGGCCTCCAGGTCCCGGCCCCGCTCCTCCGCCCGGGCCCGGACCCGCTCGTCGATGGTGGTCGGCGCTTTTGAGGGGGCCGAAGGAAGAAGGGCGCCGGCCCCCCTTCCGAGCAGCCAGTCCACGGAGGGCCTCTTCGAGCCGCTTGCGTCCGCGTTGGCCTTTGCCTTGCGTGGTTTCTCCTGTTTCGCCGCTTCCCGCAGGAGCTCCAGTTTCGCTGCCGCCTCCCGGAGGAGCTCCAGGGCCCGGTCGGACAGGGGTTCCGGCACCCCGAGGGTCGCTGCCTCCCTTGCCAGCCTCCGGAGCTCCCGGATCCGGTGGGCGGCGCCGGGCCCCTCGGTCACCGCTTCGAGGGAGAGCAAGGCCACCGCCCTCCTCCGCCGCTCCCGGCCGGTGGAAGGGGGGGATTCCCCGGCCGGTCCCCTTGTTTTGCCGCAAGCCGCCTCGTACAGCACCGGAACGCCCAGGCAGTAGAGGTCGTGCCACAGGTGCTCCTCCCGGGTGATCCCCGAGAGCCGGCCGCTGGGTTCAGGGGTGCTCGGGGCGGCGGCCGTTTTGTTCCTTTCGGGACCCTCGCCATCGCCGTCCACAACGCGAACCCCCGCCGCTTCGATCCTGGAGGCGATCCCCCGAAACTCGAAAAAGGAGATATTGTCGCTGTCCTCGGCGCCCTCCTGCTTTTGCTGGAAGCGGTGAAGCTCCAGGGCGCTCTCGAGCCGGACCATGTCCGCCTCGCTCACCGCGAGCTTGATCCGCGGGGGATCCTCCGGCGTGGTTGGCCGCACAACGGGCTGTTTTGGCCCCCCGGGGCTCATTCTGGGCGGAGGGTGTGGGGTGTTGTGTTGTGTTGTGTGTTGTGTTGCGCGGTGTGTGGTGTTGTGTGGTGTGGTGTGGCGTATTTTCAGGGGTGTCTGTGGTCCGTTCTGGAACGATTTCCTTCGGTTCGCTTGCGGCCAGCTCGTGTCGTTGCTGTTGCTGTTGCTCGCGTGGGTTGGTGGTTCCGGATGATCCCGATATTCTCTCCTCGCTTTGTTTCCTTCCATCCAAAGAGATTTGGATTGGAAACACCGGTTTGCGTTGTTTGAGTTTTGGCGTGGATTGTGCATCGGGGATAGACAACAGATAGAAGAAGTACTACAGTACCGTACCGTACCGTACGGTACCTGGTACCTACCGATCGGGCTGTCAAAAGAAAGCGATCCCTGCCGCACAATGTTTGGTGGATGCCTTTTTAACGGGGGATGGCCGGCCCCCCGATTCAAAGCAAGGTGAAGAGCAAACTCCGTTCAAAACCACATGGTCCAATCTGTCCTTCGTCCGTACCGTACCCGTCCCACGAGCGAGCGATCTGGAATTCGAGATGATATTTTCGTATTCCTCCATTCAAAACTGTGGATGATTGCTCGATCACAACAACTACTGTAACTCACTCGACCCGAACGATCCAAGTTTTTTTATAATATTATCAAGGGCTTTATTCTCAAACAGGTTCGGCGTACCCGCAAGCAGGGGTCATAATTTAGACCCCTGCCAGCAAGTACCGTACAGGGCCCAAGAATTATGACCCCTGGAGTTGTGTTCCTCTCTTCTCCTGGCATCGAATCTTTGTGTCCGTTTCGTTTCGTGTCGTCTGTCGTCTGGTTCGGTTCTTCTTGCCTCGTAAAGGGTTGAACTCTCGTCCAAGATCTCTAAGCGATTCACACAGCATCCACAACGCAAACACAGAACACCGCTGCAATACACCGCACTGCACTCCAATTCCACGCACAAACACTACACTACACTACACTACACCTTTCACAGCCATGCCCAAGCCGACCGTCCTCCGCTGCGACCCCGAGCTCTTCGAGAAGGACCTCACGGGCCGCATCGCGATCGTCACCGGGGCCAACTCGGGGATCGGCCTCGAGATCGCCCGCCAGCTCTCTTCCCAGGGGGCACACGTCGTCGTAGCCTGCCGGAACCGCGACCGGGGGACCGACGCTTCCAAGGAGATCGGCGACGGGTCCTTTCTGGCCCCCCTGGACCTGGCCTCCCTGCAGAGCGTCCGGGCCTTTTGCGATTCCTTCTTGGGGGCCTACGACCGGCTCGACATTCTGGTCAACAACGCCGGGGTCATGATGTGCCCCGGGTCGAAAACGGAGGACGGCTTCGAGACGCAGCTCGGGGTCAACCACCTGGGCCACTTTCTGCTGATGCGGCTGCTGACGCCGGTCCTGGTGGCAACGGCAAGGTCCACCGGCAGGCCCTCGCGGTTCGTCGCCCTCTCGTCGGTCGCCGCCGCCGAGTGCGGGATGAACGGCAAGCACGGGGCCCCCTCGATCGGCTTCGAGGACCCCATGTTCGAGACCCGGCCCTACGACGAGGGCGTCGCGTACGGCCAGAGCAAGCTGGCCAACTACCTCCACGCGCTCGAGGCGAGCCGCCGGATCCCGGCCGACCAGCTGGTCTCCACCAGCAACCACCCCGGGTGGGTCTACACCCCCCTGGACAAGCACGTGGCGGCCAAGGTCCTCGGGACGAACCCGGTCTCCGAGTTCCTCGCCGAGGGCCTCCGCCGGTTCTTTCTGTGGACCGGCCACATGATCCAGCCGGTCGACGGGGCCCAGACGACCCTCCACTGCGTCCTGGACGAAAGCGTGGAGAGCGGCCGCTTCTACTCGCAGTTTGGCATCTACAAGGACGAGGCCTTCAAGCCGGGGGGCTGGCCGATGGAGCGGATGCCCAACCCCAACGCGACGGAGGAGGCCGCCGAGAAGCTCTGGGAGCTCTCGGAGAAGCTGGTGGGCCTCTCCGGGTCCGACACGCAATAGCCGCCGCCGTAGTTTGGTTGGTTGATTGGTTGCTTCGTTGGTTGCTTCGTTGGTACATCGGTTCGCTCGTTCGCTAGTGGGCACCGTGGCACAGCAGCAGAGAAGGAACGAACGAACGAACGAACGAACGAACGAACGACCTTGCAACGTGGCACCTACTAGTAGTAGCCGAGAACGGACTCCTCGTATCGTAGCCGGTTCTGTTCGTAGCTACCAGCAGGACAACGATATTCGTGCAACCCATCCGGCGCGAATGGGAACAAGCAGGGGCAACTGAACTTGGCAGGAATTCGCTTTCCTAATACTGTACCAGTAGAAGTACTAGTGTTGCATCACCAATGAACTGTGAATAGAAAATAGCAAAAATAGCATGAAAATTGGTAGCAGGAATTGACGTAAATTTTCTTTTTTCGAAATTTCAAAATAATGCAAAAATGTTGTTTCCAAAGAAGTCTTGCCTTCAACCGTTTTTTGGATTCGTCGTTCCCGTATCCCGTAGAGACGAGATTGCGTCAAACATCGATCTCACGGTGCGGTGGGGACCAAAAAAAACTACGGAAGCGAATACGGTACTGCACAACACCTACCCTACCTTTGTAGCAGAACGGCAGGCAGGAAACCTGTAGGGTATTGTTTTGTTTGGATTGATTGTTGTCACCAAAGTCCCATCGCAACGCGCAGGAGCGACGACACCACAACGCCGAACCCACCCTCGGCACCTCTCGTATTCACAACCACCCCAACCATGGCGACGGCTTCCACCCGGATGCTTCTCGCCTCGTGCGGCAGGCGGGCGGCGGCTTCGACCGCTCCAACCGCGCCCCCCCTCCGGTCCGCACCGGCCCCTTCCTTTGGGCGCTGTGGCCCGCGCCGGAGAAGCCCTCCCGCCCGGGGGTCCCTTCGGCCCCTCGCGGTCCGCTTCTTTGGGAGCGGCGACCCAAAGGAAAGCGACGATCCCTTCGGGGTGCACTTCCAGGACGGGGACGACCTGGGAAGCCTCGGGCCGGAGTCCCCGCCGCGCTACAAGCGGGACGCCGTCACCGGCAAGTTCACGGGGGAGAAGGAGGAGGAGCTCACGGACCGCGAGAAGAAGCTCCTGAACATGGACCCCCTCCAGGAGCAGGACTACCTCCTGGACAAGGTCCTGGCCGGCTGGGACCTCGAGGCGCCGGAGGGCGGGGGCGAGCCAATCAAGCTCTCGGCGCTGGCCCGGCGGATCCGGGAGGACAACGCTGGCCTCACCACCCTCGGCCGGAGCACCGAGTCCCAGTCCTACACCGGGAGGCTGGAGGACGGGGAGGAGGCCCACCGCGACGAGACGGGCTTCTCCAAGCCCCTGAGCCCGTCGGAGTTTGCCGCCCTAAGGGCCTATTTGAGGGAGGAGGACGGCGCCGAGATCGGCGAGGACGAGATCCCCGTGGAACCGGCGAACGAGGCCTCGGTCCTGGGCGGCTACGCCGACACGGAGGAGCTCAACGCGAGGTGGAGGTCCTCGAGCGCGATGAGGTTCATGGACGACACCCTGGACGACGATCCCTTCTCGGACCTCCTCCCGTCCGACCTCAGCCCGACCCTCCTGGTCAACCGCCGGGAGGCCAAGCCGATCCCGAAGCACCTCCTCCACCACAACAACCTGGCGCTCCTCCGGAGGTACATCACCCCGTCGGGCCAGATCATGAACCGGGTCCAGTCCCGCTTGGGCGCGAAGGACCAGCGGAAGATCGCCAGGCTCATCAAGCGGGCCCGGTACCTGGGCCTCATCCCCAACAGCGGGCAGTTCGTGGTGGAGGACCACGGGAGCGTCCACGAGGACGACCTGGGCGAGGACAAGGAGTGGGAGGCCGAGCTGAAGCGGAGGGGCCTGGTGGTCGGGAAGGAGCAGCAGCGCACAAGCACGAACGGGCCGCGCCGGTAGGAAGCGGGACCCTGGAGCGAGGCCACCGCCGAGGCGCTATGGCACAGCGGGACGAACTAGACTAAACAAACATCGAACCTTGTATCCCTTGAAAAAAATTACGTACATCTAATCTTTATGGCGTGACTCGTAGCAATCTGTTGGCACCGTTGTTTTCCAAAGAACCGTGCGCTCACGAGCTCCTGCCAAACCTCCGCCCTCCTCAGAACACAAAGACGTCCTCGAGGCAGTTTCGCAGGAGCTCCAGATCGGTCTCGGTGTGCTCGTGGTTCCGGAAGCAGAGGGGGGAGGGCCCCTCGCCCGTCTTCTTGCCGCCGCCGTCGTCCCGGGTGGGTGGGGAAGACCCCCCGTCGCCGGAACCGGAAGCAAGGCAAAAGCGTACCCCCGCGGGGGTCGTCCGCGAGGCTTGATCCGCCGGTGGGGAGCCGCCATTGTTGGACGGGACCGGCCCCTGGCCGCTTTCTCCGTGGATTGCCCCAACGGCCTCGGCCGTGTTCCCCGGTCCCCGGCCCGGCCGCTCCCGCGTTCTCACAAAGAGGGGACTCTCCACCGCCCTGGCCGCCCAGGACAGCATGCGGACCCCGTCGTCGGAGGGGGAGGACAGCGAGGTCGATGGCGACGGAAACGGAGACCCGGTGGACGGGTTTTTGCCGAGGAACGGCGACGGCGATTCCTCCAGCACGAGAGACGACGAGGACGACAAGACCAGGGTCGACTTGCTCCCCTGGAAGGCCAGCGAGAGCCGGGACGACTCGGGCGTAGAAAGAGAAGTCCGTACCGACGGTGCCAGGGACGGCGACGACGACGGGGACGAAGACAGCGACGACCGGTTGCTGGCCCGGGGGGTCGGAACAATGGGGGATGGGGTCTTGAGGAAGCTCACCGTGAGGAGCGAGTCGGGGAGTGGACTCGCTCCGGGGGCATCGCTGTCACCGCTGGTGGTGGCACCCCCGGCGTGCGGGTTTGTCTTGTGCTGGAGGTAGTGCGACAGAGGTGGCGGGGACCAGAAGGAAAACCTGGTGGAGGACCTGCCGTTGCCGCCATCGCTTCGGTTTCTGTTGTGGCGGCGAAACGGAGAGGGCGTCTTCAAAAAGTTGTCGGCGGCACTTGTTTTGACAACGGTCTTGTGGGTTCTGGAGGATTTCCTGCTTCGTTTTTTCTTTTTGGTGCTATGGCTCTTGCACTTGCTGCCGGTATCATTCGACCGCGACAGGAGCTGTTCCTGTTCCTGTTCCTGTTGCAGATACGGAGCAGGAGTATTCTTCGGGCCGTCGTTTTGGACCTGGAAGTTGTCGCTGTCGCCGTTGTTCTGGGTCAATCGTTTCTGCTTTTTCCGTGGTGGCGGACTGCACGGACTCCATTCCCTCTCGGGTACTACCGAGTGAGGACGAAGGCGAACGGAGTCGCCCAAGGCTTTCGAATCGCCTTCGGTGCCGGGAGGTCTCGGTGCAGGCTGCTGCTCAGCTGCCGGATGTTCTTTGCGCATCGATCTCGTTGCCGGTTTGGATGGGTTCTTGGCGGGGGTCGGTTTGGGTGGTGGTTTTCGTTTCTTTTGCTCCCGTTCCCGGGCTCTGATTTCTCTCTTGTGTTTCCCGGGGAGGTACGGGAGGAGGTCCGGAAGCTCGCGCATGGGATCGGGAATGTCCCGGTAGAAGCAGGCGTGGTGATACTCCTTGTACCGGGAATGGTTCCGGGCGTAGTTCATCGCCGTAGTGGCGGCATCGGAATTCCCCTGGATGCGGAGGGCGAACCCGTAGTTGTTGAGCTGCCGGGAAAAGGAGAGCCACCTGGAATCTGTGCGAGTTGAACCAAGCCGATGCAACACAAAACAAACCAAATAGATACGGAAGCACGAGTGAGAGACAAGACACTTGTTGTTGGTACAGAATGCGATGGGATGGAGGCGGGAACGACTCTATACAGTATACTCACGCTTGAAAAACCGCTTGAGGACCGATTGGAGGCCGGGGTGTTTGGAATCGATGTGGAAGGAGCTTCCGTCGCAGGACCAGCGACACACACCGGGGTGTTCCAGGGTGGACCACTGGATCATCTCGAAAAGCTTGCAGGGAAACGGATGGTTCTGGGTATGCATGGCTGTGGCTGTGGCTGTGGCTGCGGTGGCACGAACGGGCGGGGGATCCTCCGGCAAGGGGTCTGCTCGTGGCTCTCCGCAGCCCGCTACGACCCGGAGGGTCCGGATCGTCCCGGCGGGGCGGCCATCGCTGCCTACGGGGGAGGGAGGACCGGGATCGAGGTGGAGGATCGCTAGGGTGATGGTCGGAAGGGTCTCTGGGTCCGGAGTGCCCGCGGTGTCCTCGGCACCAGTGTCAATCGGATTCGAAGGGGACTGCTCGTGGGCGGAGACCACCCTTTCGGGTGGGTTCTCGGCCTTGGTTCTGGAAGGGTCCCCGGGTAGGACAGCCCGCTTGGTTCTTGGTGGTGGTCGGTGGTCTTTCTTGTGTCCTTTCTTCTTGCACCCGCTGGCAGCTGCCCTCCTTCCGGAGGCCTGCTGTGGTCTTGCGTCCCGCCGCGAGAGGGGGGTCACGACCTCGGCGGGGGATCGGCTCGGAGGGGCCCTTTCCCCGCTCCCCACCGGCTCCGGGGTGGGCTGGGCTCCCGCCACCAGCGCTCCGGAAGCCCCGGCGGCTATCACGCGGGGGCTTCGCCGCCTCCGGGGCACCAACGGTCTTCGGGGTTCGTCTCTCTCGGTCCCCCCTGCGATCGGATCGCCCCGGGAGGATTGCTGGTGGTGCGGGGTAATGGTGGCCACGGGGTGGCTCGGAACGGCGTCGGGTGCGGCCGGGGGGTCTGCCCGGCCGCCGGAGGGCGACCCCCCGCGGCTCGTTCGGCCCGGGAAAGCCGAGGGGGCGGCTTGGACCATTGCGTCGCTTCCGGGACGGTCCGCCGGGGGAAGAGGAGGAGGATGCGCGGGCTTGGCGCCGCCGGGAGCCGAAGAAGACCCGCACGCGATCGGGGTCGGACAGGAGAGGGCTGCGTCCGGTACCGGGGATCGGTTGCCGGTCATTGGTTTTGTGGGTGGGCAGGGAGGAACAATCGTCGGAAAAGAAACTGCGAAGAGCCAGGGAAGGTTGGCATTCGTTCCGCAAGAAAACGCAAGAAAAGCAGAATAAAATGAAATGAAATACAATGAGCCTTGGATTCGAGTCGAGAATGAGATTTCGAAGCACGCAAGCAAGCATTCAAGGAAGGAATGCGGGAGGCGCTGCAGCTCCGAGCGAGCAAGCACTACGGTTTAGACCGCGCAGCAAGCCGGACCGCTACGGAGCAGAGGAAGGAGGAGCGGCGATGCGATGCGGCTGTAATGCGATACGATTCGATTCGATTCGATTCGATTCGATTTGATGCGATGCGATGCAGTGCATCGCACAATTCCGTTGCCAAGGCCAAGGAATGCGAATACGACTGCGTTTCCTATGCCCGTATCGCCCCGACCGTCTTGGTTCCGTTGGTCGGTATTGGAGAAATTCTCGGGTTTTCGTTGTCTTCTTTTAGTTGGTAGCGTAGGCAGTCACACTTGAGACAACGGATGTCGAAAACACGGGAGGGACAAATTTAGTTTTTCCTACTAGTATTTTGATTGCCACAAATACGAGTACGTACGAGTACTGGTACGTACGATTATCGTACTGAAGACCTAATCGTTGAATTGAGTCGTGACTCGATGGATGACTCACGGATCGAGCCACCACTTCGACGATTGGTTTAGCTTGTGGCTCGGGAATGACAAACGAAAATCCATTTCGAAACAAATACAAAGCCAACTAGAAGTACAAAACTAAGAAAAAGCAAACGTAACAAGCAAGCTATGAACAATGGTATTGTGATGGGATGGGATGGGACGGCGTGGCGTGGCGAGTCAAGCCAAGCCAAGCCACCAATCTCGCCGTTTTGTTATTTTCGTTCCTGCCCTCCGCTTCTTGGGGTTTTCACTTCGCTTCGCTTCACTCCCTCACCCGCTCCAAAAAGTCCAGGATGAAGGGATTGACCAGCTCCGGGGCCTCGTCGTGGGGGCAGTGCCCGATCCCGTCGAGGGGGACGACCTTCTCGACGCAGGCCTTGGAGGCGAGGGCGTCGACCCGGGCCGGGGGGGTCCACGGATCCTCCCTCCCGTAGGTGACCCAGACCGTCTTTTTCTTCCCGCCGGCGCCTCCCTCCTCCATCGCGCCGATCTCGTCCAGCTGCTGCTCCGGGAGGGGCCCGGCGCTGTAGGAGAGCGTGTCGAAGACGACCTTGCTGGCGCCCTCCAGCAGGAGGGGGTCCAGCAGGACGTCGACGAGGGTGTCGTCGATGGCGGACCGCACCTTGTAGGGTTCCTTGAGGATTTCCTTCACGGTCCCGGGGGTGGCGAGGGCGTCGAAGAGGCCCTGGCCTTTTTCCCGGAGGGTCGCCTGGATCGCCCGGACCACCGGCATGCTGACGCCCGGGAAGGGGATCTCGGCGCTGTGGAGCTCCCGAAAGTTGGGCGTCACGACGCAGACCCCGTTGAAGAGGTCCGGCTCGTCGATGACGGCCTGCAGCGCGCTGATGGTCCCGATCGAGTTGCTCACGAGCGAGATGGGCTGCTGCTGCTGCTGGTCCTTGGCGCCGCCTCCGAACAGGGGCAGGCCAAAGGGGGACCGTTGGCTGGTCTCGCCCCCGCGGATGACGTCCCTGGAAAAGTCCCGCAGGAGGTCGCTCCAGGTGTAAAAGTTGTAGGGGGACCCGATGGGGTGGCCCAGCTCGACGTCCCGGATGCGGGTCCGCTTCCCGCCGGCGGTTCCCAGCGCCACGCCCCTCTTGACGCTTTCGCCGCTCCCGTTCTCGAACCGCTGCTCGCCGTTGACGGCCCGGGCCTCCGGGGAATCCAGGGGCGGCTTGCTGCTGTACCCGTACCCCCACAGGTCGATGGCGTAGGCGTTGAAGCCCTCCTCCGCCAGGCCGCTAAGGGTCTTTCTCCAGTGGTCGCTGTTGACAAAGAGCCCGTGGACCAGCAGGACGGGACGGCCGTCTTTCGGCCCGGCCCGCTGGTAGCGGATCTGCTGGCCCTCCTTCCACGAGTACAGCTCGTTCGGCAGGTTGGTGGCCGGGGAGATCGGCGGGGGGACCGGGGGAACGTAGCCGCTCGGTGTTTTGGTGGCGGTGGTGGGTGCCGCCTGGAGGGCGCTGGTCCCGGGCGCAAGGCCCGCCACTGCGGCCATTGCCACCACGAGCGCCGATGCGGTGGTTCCTGCGGTTGGCCTCATGCTGTATTGTAATCTCTCGGTGCCGTGTGCGTCTTGAGCTTTCTTTCCGTGTGCTTGGGATGGGTATTTGCAGAACGTATACGGTGGTAGAATGGCAAAGAAGACTTCCGGACAGGTGTTGTTCGATGAGTCTATATTTTCGTTGTTGTCGTCGAGGGCTGATTGGGTTTTTGTTTTTCATCTCGTTCCGACAGTCGTACTCGTACCAGGTACAACAGAAGACACGTCACATGCCGTACGAAGAACGAAGACGCACAAACAAAAACGTTTTTGGAATGTAAACACTACAGTAACATAGGTTAAATACATATGTTGTTAACATACTATACTATAGTACAGATGTGAAGAGAGATGAGATTGGAATACTTGGATTCTCATTCAAAGAAAGATGCGCTCGCGCGTAGCCTGTCGTCTCATCCTCTGTAAGAATTTTTGAAAATTAGTTGCTCTTCTGGTTTTTGTTTTTGAGAACATGATCCTTCCTGCCGTCCGTACGTACGAATTCAACCTCCACATTGAGTAGGAACGGGCATCAACAATCAACATCCACCTGCCACCATACTAGGGTTCGAAGCCTCGGTCCGCTCTCGTTCTTTTGCATCGGTTGCCACCAACCCCTGTGTTTACTGTTTGGCAGACCACCATCGACAACGCTTTCGTCCCTCGAACCGAATCGACACCGGCGGTGCTGCAAACGCTGTTCCACAACGGCGGCGCGACGCGGTTCGACACACCCACACACAAACACACAGACGACACCCCCACCCCAAGCATGGCTAGAGCACCGGTTGCGGCGGCGAGGCAGGGCCACAAGCGGCCCTCCCCCTCCCTGCGGAGCGAGGCACCGCCGATCGTCCACGCCCTGGGCGGCTCGATCGGCTCGGCACTGGCGCTCCTCCTCCTGTATCCGCTGGAGCGGGCCCGCATCGAGCTGCAGTCGAGGGCGGGGTCATCACTGTCCTCGTCCTGTTCCTCGTCGTCGTCGCTATCGGAATCCCAGAAGGGCCTGGTCGCGACGACCGAGCCGATCTCCCCCATACGACACGCCGGAGAGGGTGCCTCCGAGGGGGAGAGTTCCTGGGAGGGGGCTTCCCCGGACACGCCGTCGTCCTGGTCGGTCCACTCGGGGTCCAACGACAGCCGCGACAGTTCCGGGAGCTACACCGAGGACGGCTCCCAAGGCGGCCCCGGCCCCAGCTACGGAGAAGCCGACGGCATCCTCCGGTGCCTGCTGGATCTGCGGGATCGGGGCGTCCTGTACAAGGGGGTGAAACCGATTGTTTCTACGATTTTTACGAGGTACGGATGCGCAGCCGGTCTCGGTGTGCGACTTTGTGAGACACCGCACTGACATTCTTTTTTCCTGTTTGGCGACGTCGGCATCGCAGCCAGTTTGTCTTTTTCTTTCTGCACGCCTATGCCAAGCGGTGGCTCGCACGGGTCACGAATTCCGGGTCCGTCTCGAACAGCCCTTCCCTGAGCCTGCTGTCGAGCTGCCTCGCCGGCGTGGGCAACGTCCTGCTGACGAACCCGCTCTGGGTCACCAACATGGCCATCGTGTCGGGGACCACCGAGACCCAGAACCTCTTCCGGGAGGTCCTGCGGCTCTCGAGGGACCACGGCCTCGGGCACCTTTGGAAGGGCACGGGCGCCTCGCTGCTGCTGGTGAGCAACCCCATCCTCCAGTTTGTCTGCTACGAGCAGTTCAAGCGGAAGATTCTGGAGGGGCGCGGGAAAACCGGCCCCGGCGGGAAGGCCCGGACCACCCTCGGCGCCGCCGAGGCCTTTGCGGTGGCGGCGCTCGCCAAGACCATCGCGACGGTGGGGACCTACCCCCTCCAGCTGGCGCAGACCCTCCTGCGGCTGGCCGACGGGGACCGCTCCGGGGAGCGGGCGGCCCGCTACGAGGGGACGATCGACTGCCTGGCCAGGCTCTACCGGACGAACGGCGCCGGGTGCGCCGCCTGGTTCAAGGGGATGAGGGCGAAGCTGCTGCAGACGGTCCTGACGGCCGCCTTTACCTTTCTGACCTACGAGCAGATCCTGGGGGCGGTCCGGAGGGTGGTGGAATCGCACGCTCTGCGGGTGCGGACGAGCCGCCGGCGCGTCGGAACCACCGGGGGAAGCAGTGGTGGAAACGGGCTAGATCAATTATTAGAATAATAAGAATAATACATGGAGTTGTAACAGACTGTAGCAAGTGCGCAAGGCAATTCGTGGAAGAAATGGTTTCTCGATTACAAATCGCGTCGCATGGTACGAGTTCCCGCCGCGTCGAGCCGCCAGGGCGATCCGATCCGCTGCTCTAAAACGGGGGCGGGTCCTTGGACTCTTTCCGGGCCGGCCCCGATTTTCCCGCCCTCCACTGCACACCGTTCTCGACCTCTTCCCGGACAAAGGTCCCCTCCTCCCCGGCGACGATCTTGGCCGCGTCCTTCAGGTCGCCCACGGCGGCCCAGGCCCCGGGCTTGTTCGATCCCTCGACGAAATCGATCAGGGCGTTCACCTTGGGTCCCATCGACCCGGGGAACTTGGCCCCGGCCTTGGTTCCCCTCAGGTACTCGGGGGTCGCCTGCTCCATCTCCCGGGCCTCGGGCTTGCCAAAGTTTTCCCAGATGCCCCCGCCGTCGGTGAAGATGATGAAGCCGTCGGCGTCGAGCTCGTTGGCGAGCTTGGCCCCGCAGGCGTCCTTGTCGATGACGGCCTCCACGCCCTGCAGCGTGTTGGGGTTGGCCGGGACCCGGGCGACGGGGACGCCGCCCCCGCCGCAGGCGATCGGAAGGATCCCGGGGGAGTGCTCCAGCAGGGTCTTGATGGCGTCGATCTGCAGGATCTCCACCGGGGGCGGCGAGGGGACCACCCGGCGGAAGTATTCGCCGTCCGGTTTGACGGTCCACCTGTCGGTCGGTGGTGCGCACAGCGAGAGAGAGAGAGAAATATAAGCATGGAAGGCAAAACACGGTGAGCCGAAAGCTATGCCGAAACAAGCAAGCTCGCGTTGCAACAGCAACAACAACAACAGAAACCATCGCGAAACAAAAAGACTACGCACCCGAGGGACTGCGCCAGCGCCTGGGCCTCGATGCTCCCGTAGATCGGCCCGACGAACTTGGTGGGGTCCTTGAAGGCCTCTGAGTACTGGTCCACGACGACCTGGGTGAGGATCGGGACGGCCGTGCACCCCGCGGACTGCATGGCCTGCGCCAGGACGTATCCGATCTGCCCCATGCTCTCGGCCCCCAGGACGTCGAAGGTGGCCGCCGCGCGCTCCAGCGCCAGCTCCCCGACCTGCGGTCCGTTTCCGTGGGTGAGCACTGGAAGCGAAGCCAAGCGAAGCCAAGCGGCGGGGCAAGAAACCAAAGAGAGATGGATCGGTGGATGCCATGGCACGGCGCAAAATACACAGCGTGGAACGCATGCATGGTGGGTGTGAGACCGAAGCAAACATTTGCGTTCTGGATTTGGGTCCAGCACGACAACGACAACAACAACAACAACAACAGCAACCAAAGCACATCGCCGCACAACACAACGCAATGCAATGCATCACGCCCCGGCCAAAGACAAAATTAAAAAAAAACTTTTTGCATCGTACCCAATTCGTTGTCCTTTGCGAGTTCCGCCAGAGTAGGCGCCATCTGGGCCGCGGCTTTCTGTATCGCAGTTGTTTATTTTTTTTTCGATCCGCGTTTCGTGTCGCATCCAATCGATCGTGAGGGGGTAAAAATGGGTCGCGTCCATCGCAAGCAGAAGTAGGGCAAAAAATTGGCATCGGTTGGAACCAAAATGGCAAAAACCGGTGGATGAAAAAATATACATCGTGCGAATGAGTGGTGTGAGTCGTCGAGTGGTGTTTGTTGGCGTTTGCCAAACAAGCGGTGGAAATCGGTGCCGTCGATCACGGTTTACTCCGTGCGCACACCAGCCGAGAAGAAACACGTGTCGTTGTCGAAGCAAAACCCGAAACACAAACAAACCCAACCGAAACAACGGATCCACACCGCGCACGCACCAGCATGTTTTCGATGGTCAGCCGGTCCCCCCGCCTCTGCAGGGCGTTCCCGCCGACGGCGACCACCAGCCGCTGCTTCTTCTTGGGCTTGGTCTTTGGCTCGGCCGGGGCGGGGTCCTTGACGGTGACCTTGGGGCCGTCGCCCTTGGCCGCGGAAGAAGACGAGAAGCACGAGCGGGGGGCGACCGCCGGTCCCGTTCTGGAAAGGGCCCTGCTGCAGTTTCGGAGCATCATTGCGTTCGTTCGTTCGCTGGTTGGTTGGTTTGGTTTGCTATGGAATGTTGTAGTTTGCTCTCCGGGTGGCCGGTGGGTGAGCGGGGTTTGGCTTTTGATTTTTGTTTTGTTGGTGTTGCCCAACAAATCGGTGCCGAGGCAAACATCGACAAGATACGGCGGTCGTTTTCTACAGAACGGCATGTACGGTGCAGTCGAACATCAGTGGAGCAGGAGGTGACAACTCACCGCATTCCGTACCGCAGTGTACGAACGCTCTGCGTACTTCTAGTCCCCGGCATCGGAGGAAGGTGAATTTTCGATGTTGAATTAGGTTCGTTCTTCCCAAAGAAACATAAGCCAGATTCGACGTTGGAAGCACAACGTACGGAAGTTTGTCACAGCGCGCGGAAGGTGCGTATTCGTGATCCAAAACCTTTTTTTGTGATAAGACTCGAAACCACGAACGCCACGGACTCCTTCGAATCCACCGAGACGGAAAAAATGAAGGAAACAAAGAGCCTCTCTCGCCATCCATCAGCTGTTTTTCGGATTCTGAATTCGTGCCGCACTACGGCAATTTCTCTATCGTTTGCATTCCTCCAGCCATGTGGCACGGTACCGTACGGTACGACGGTATGTATTTTCCTTGCTGGCCTTTCTTTTCTGCGGTTCGACAAGCTGGATTGGTTCGGTCACAAACATCGGTGTATTTCTCTTGCTGCCCGCACTCTACAACGCAATCCAACACAGCACAACACAACACGAGGCCAGGACACGATACCATAGGACACGGTACAAATGACCAAGAGGACGAGAAGCCGAGCGATCGGCTCGGTGTGCGCCGCCGCCACGGGATTCCTGCTGCTGTCGGCCTGTAGCGGGCCGAGCCCCTCCCACGCCTTTTCGGTGGTGGCCCCATCGACGGCGACGACGAAAGCGTCGTCCCGGCGGTGGTCGCCCCCGCTGGGCATGGCGGATTCAAGCAACGCCGCCGCCGGCGACGACGACGCCGACGAGGCTTCCCCCGAGGCCCCCGCCGGGAGCTTCTTCCACCCGGTCGCGCCGAGCGGGGAGGAAGCCCCGGCACCGGCCGGGGGCGCAACGGCCCCCCCGGGGGAAAAAGCCCCGGCGCCCGCGGGCGGTGGCGACGACTTTGACGACGCCGTCTCCAAGCTGATGCAGCAGCGGCGAAAAAAGCCCCTGGCGAGCGAGCCCAGCACGATCAAGGGGGTGCCCACCAAGGGCTTTGGAAAACAGCCGGCGGGAGGCAAGAAGCGGGCCGCCAAGCCCATCAGCCCGTACGTGGCCATCGGGACGCCCGACCAGCCCGTCAACGACCCCTCCAAGCCGGAGCGGGACGACCAGGGCTACACGCTCTACACCGACACGAAGACGGGAGAAAAGTCACGGGTCTTCGAGGCCCTGGTCGACTACCCCTCGGTCTTCACCATGAAGATCGTGGGGGCGAACGAGGGGACCTTTGTCTCGGACATGGTGGCCCTGGTGGCCGAGGCCTGCGACACGGAGCCCTTGGGGATCCAGCACACCACGAAGGTCATGGGAAAATGGGTCTCGGTGACGGTCAAGGCGCCCGTGGAGAACGCGGAGATGCTCTACACGCTCTACGAAAAGGTGGACCTGGACCCCCGCGTCAAGTTCAAGTTTTGAGGCCGTGCCCCGCGCACGGTGGTACCTAGGTTTGGGATGCGTTGCGAACCACTATACACTACAGTATATCTAGAAGCATAGGACTACACCGTAGAATACGAATACAGCAAAACCAATGTCTAGTTGTTTTGGTTTGTGTTGTGTTGTGGACGGAAACGCCCCTTGGGTCGTTTGCGTTTTGATTCTGATTATCGTCTGCTCCGCTAGCTCGCCGCGGGCGCAGATCCCTCGGCGGCCGCCGCCGGTGCCTCCTTCCCGCCGAAGAGGCCCGCGATCTTCCGGAGGACCGATCCCGACCAGATACGGCCGGCGAAAAAGCCCGCCCGGCAGAGCTGGAAGACGGCGAAGCAGGCCCACACCTGGTCGACGCTGCCCCCGATGCTCTTGACCCGCAGCAGGGCCGAGGGGAGCAGGGCGGTGGTCAGGACGTAGACCCCCGCCAGGTACCCGAGCTCCCTCCGGGCCAGCAGGATGCCCTCCGAGACCGCCACGGGGGCCGTCAAAAAGGCACCGGCCCACAGGTACTTGGCCAGGGGCTTCACGCCGTTCTTCACCAGCGGGTCGGACGTCAGCATGCCGCCGAAAAAGGCGGGGATCAGCGACGCCAGGGAGGCCACAATGGTGGCCGAAATGAACCCGAGCTTCAAGAGGTAGGACCCGAGATCGAAGGCCCTGTCCAGCCAGGGCTTGACGAGTGGATCGGCGAGGGTGCGCTCCTCCTTGGCCTCGACGTACTCGTTCACGGGCGCCAGGTAGGACGGCACGAAGGTCTGGGCCGTCTGGCTGATGACCTCCATGAACGGGCTGACAAAGAAGAAGAGCGACAGGATGATCTGGTGCGAGGCCAGTGGGGTGGGCTGCCCGGGCACCGCCGCCGCCGAGTGCGTCATGAAGCCAAAGGCTGCCAGCTTTCCCAGGATCAGGGTCAGGACGGGGGCGGCAAATCCCAGAAAGGCCTTGGAGGTCACCGCTTCTTCGCCCTGGCTTCCCTCCGCCGGCTTCTTTTTCTTCCAGAGCCCCAGGGAGCGGTCCCTGACCAGACGCCTGCGGGCGGGTCCCAGCAGAGCGGCGGTGGCGGCCAGCTGCGCTAGGAGGGTGGCGATGGCGGCCCCCTTGAGGCCCATGCTTGCGACGCGGACCAGGAGAAAGTCTCCCACGACGTTGACCACGGTCGAGTACAAGATGGCGATCAGCGGCGTCACCGAGTCCTTGGCGCCCAGGAGCGCCGCCTGGACGACTCCGAGGAGGAGGGAGGTTGGCATGGAAACGGCCCGGATCTTGACGTAGTCGACGGCCGAGTCGATCAGGGCCGGATCGGCTCCGTGGCCTGCCGGGAAACGGGGAAACGGGTCGCGGTTGGAGGTTGTGTTGGGTTCGAAGGTGAGATTGGAACGGAGTCGATTCGAGCCGGGTTTGGTCGGTTCGTGGGTTTGTGAGCATCAGCGTGTCACAAAGAAAAGATTCGTAACCAACAAACCACAATCGAGAACATAGTTTCTATCGGCAAGCAAACGAGCCATGCGCAAATTGCAGGGAATTTCTGCCACCCATCCAACCAAATCCACTCGAGCAACAACCAAAGAGCTTGCACGACCGCATCGCCGGCGCAACTTACCGATGTAGAGGGCCAGCAGGGGCCGGGCAAAGGCAAACAAAAAGAACATGATCCCGATTCCGCACCTCAGGGCGACCCGGCTGGCGGTGCAGACCACCGCCTCGGCCTCGTCGGACTGCCCCCCCTTCTGGGCCAGGGCCGTCGAGTAGAGGTTGGTCGTGGCCACGTTCAGAAAGGCAAAGAGGTAGGTCGCCCCGTCAATAAAGGTGGTGGCCGGCCCGAGGGACGCCAGCTGGGCGGCCGACTCCGCCGGGACCTTTGCGGACAGGCCCACAAAGGCGGTGTCGACCAGCGACAGGAGGGGCTGGGCGACCCAGAGCCCCAGGCAGGGGACGGCGAACTTTCGGAAATCGGCCAGCGAGGGCAGCGCCGGTGGCTTGTCGTCCACGACGTTCGATCCCCCGCCTCTTGGGATGTCCCCGGCCGGCTTGGCCTCTGCTTTGGTGTTGTCGCTTTCGCCGCTGTCGTGGTTCTCGACCGTTTTCAGGGAGGTCGACGACGGGGTGGTGGCAACCGCCCGGTAGTGGTGGCGCGGGGTGGTCGGCGACGCGATGGCGCCGCTGCCCGAGGGGTGGTGAAAGGCGGAGGCCGGAACAAAGGCGTTTGCTGCCACCAGCCATGCGGGCACCAACAGACACGTCGCTAGCTTGGACGTCCACATTGTATCGAACTTGGTTTGGATGGGTGTGTTCGGTGAATGCGCGTATTGTACCGGTATGCTTGCCAAAAAGGAAGAAAGAACAGAAGGTGGTGACACCGGTAGCTGCCCTGCAATCAAAAATGACACGATGTGCAGACCGGTATTCTGTGTTGGTTTTTAAAAAGGAGACATCTTTCAAAATCGATCAAACGAAAAAGATCGGCACAATTGTTAGTGACGTTTATTTTGTTTCCAATCGGTCCGTCATCGCACGATACGGTGCTGTACCAGGTACTCTCAGTATCTAGTAGTATTTTGTAGTAGTAAAAGTACGTACGTACAGAGTAAGGGTGTGTGTAAAGTGTACTGTATTGTATGGGTTAAGGGTTAAGGGAAACATTGGAACGTACGTACCCGTAATACGTATAGTATGAAGCAAGGTTTTTTCAGATTTTGTTCTGGATGACATTTTTCTGTTTCCTCATTGGCTTCCAGTCTATTTTTTTCTGCGCAGGAAAGCTCCCCGCCCTTTCTATTGCTGAAGATGATACCGAAAGCTTTTCGGCCATAGCCACCGTTGCCTTGCCCCACACGAGGCGGCACTCGGTTTTCGCGCTGCATAGCATCGATTCGGTCGTCTCGCTCCTCCAGAGGTAGTTGCACGGCTGTATGCGCAAGGCCACACAACACGACGAGACGAGCACAGAAACGCAACGCAACAATGGCGCAAAGCAGCGTTCCCTACCGCGAATACCGAGGGACCATCGACGACGTCGCCCCGGACGAATTCGGTCCTCCTCCCACCGCCGGGACCGCGATCGGATCCCCCTATGGCGACGGCGACGGCGACGGCGGTGGCGTCGGAAAACAGGGCGCCGCGAAAAGCCTCCCAAAGAGAATCTTTGCCTTTCTTACCAGGGGCGGAACGGGATTCGACGCCTTTTTGCTGGCGGCGAGCCAGGAGGTCGGGCAGGTGATCCTGACGCTCCCGTGGGTGTTTTCTCTGGTCGGGATGAAATCGGGAATCCTTCTGCAGGTGGTCTTTGCCACCACAGCCCTGTACACGAACTACCTGCTCGTCAACCTGCACACCGAGTTCCGCAAGCGCCTGGCCGAGGACCGGTCCGATCCCCGGTCGGGGGACCCCCACTACGTCGTGAGCTACCACGACATCATGGGCGGGCTGGTCGGGCCGTTCTGCGGCCGCTTCGCCTTTGGGGTCGTCTTTTTGTCCCTCTTTGGGCTGTCCACCGTCCAGATCATCGCGACCGGATCGAACATGTACCTCTTGGACGGCTCGCTGCCGAAGAGGACCTGGTCGCTCATCGCCGGAGGTGTCTTTTCCCTGCTGGCCTTTGTCCCCAATTTCCGGCACTACCGGCTGCTGGTGGTCCTCGCGAACACCGCGACGACGTATACGTCGTGGTACATGACCATCACGTCGCTGAAGGAGGGGCCGGTGGAAGACGTCGTCTACGATGCCCCGCGGGATGCCTCCGATTGGTAAGCGAGCGACGTGCTGCTGCTTTCGATGGCGGGTTGTCTCGCGTTTTCGGTTGGTCTGGTCCGCTCTGTGGGATGCACAACTCGACGACGAATCCCTGCGCATCCGTGTGTTGAAATTGTTTCTCTTCGGTTCAGGATGAACGCAGCGTGGTTTGTGTGGTTTGCTTCCTTTCTCTGGCGTGGTTTGTTCTAACGGTTGCTTTGTTTCGTTCCGCTCGCGACGCACCCACGGAACATTTTGAAATACGTATCGCGGCGGACGGACAGGTTTCGTGGCATGGTTGGATTGCTGTTTTGTTTCGGCGGGCACGCCTCCAACATCGAGGTTGCGGACGTCATGGACGACCATTCCACGTACGATAGGGCCTATTTCTACTCGTTTCTATACGTGTTTACGCTGACCATGCCCAACGCGGTTTCGGTGCGTTGAATGTTTGCATTTGTTGTCGGGGAAGACGAAAAGGAACGAACGAACGACCGAACGACCGAACGAACAGGCGACAATCGACAATCGACGATCGATCGAAACGCAGAGGCCCACGATGGGCTCGTCGTTTGGTTCTCGGATGGTCCGCCAAGAGCAAACGGTGTGCCTAAGAGTCACACCCCCAATCCCAACGAACCATTCTCTCACACACCCCAACTGCTGCTTTCTTTTGTTCCTGTCGTTGGTACCTCTGGACAGGCATATTATTCGTATGGTTCGATTGCCCGCCTCAACCAAAACGCCTTTGGTTTGTACGAACAAAGCACCGCAAGAGATTTCGGGATCATAATGATGAACATCAACAATCTGGTGGCCTTTGGATTGTTTCTAGGCCCCCTGTAAGTACGAAACGCGATTGCTAGCGGTTTGTCTTGTGCGATGGGGTCCCTTGTTATGGCACGATGCGTGCGATGCATACCGCAGTCTCGCTCACTGGCGTGTTGCATTGGTCCGCTGCCATGTTGGTGGTATTTCGGCTTTTATTGATTTGTGTTTCAACTATGCCAGGTTTCACATCTGGGAGCGCTTCTTGCACATTCACCAGAAACCCTTTTGGATCCGTGCACTGGCCCGCTTGCCGCTGTGCGGTGTGATCGTGCTGTTCGCGATTGCCTTTCCGTTCTACGGTGCCATCAATACCGTGCTGGGTGCTTTTGTAAGTCGAACATAGTGAATGGCATGGCGCGGCGCGGTGTGGTTTGGTTTGGTTTGATTTGGCTTGGTTCGTTTCCTCACACAAATGTTTTCTACTATGATCCATGAATCGAATCGAACATCGAACGGATCGAACCCGATCCTCGGCGTTTTGTCGGCAACGACCGTGCCAGACGACTTCCTTTGCAACGTACATTCTTCCGATGGTCGCCTTCAACAGTGTCTTCCGAACGAGCGACGACCTGGTGGGCATGGCCAAGCCGCTCCCGGGGTTTGCCCGGTCCAACTTTGCGCTCCTCCGAAAGGCAAACTACGTGGCCATTGGTCTTCTGACGGTCTGTGGGGTGGGGCTGGGGGTAAGTCCCGGGCAGGCAATGAATCAATCGATGCTCCGAACTCGCTGCGGTTTGCGGTCGCCGTCTCACGCGCATGCGCCCAATGTTTCTCTCTGCTTGTTTGCTTGTTTTGTTTGCCACCGTTCTCCGAACAGGGATGGTCCTCGGTGACCAACTTTGTGGCCCAAATCCACAAGTTCGAATACTTTGCGGAGTGCTACGGCTGCTGAATGGAACAGCGGGACGATCCGGACTCCCAAACCGTGCTCGGTGCGATGCAAAGCAAAGCGCGAATCCGCAAAGGAAAGAAAGAACAAAACAGCCAGCGAGCAGCAGCTTCTCGTTCTTTGTGGTAGAGTTCTTGTTATGAAAAGAGTGTCAAGGTTCTATCCAAACATTACTAGTAGGACAGTCTTTGTGAGTGCTACTAGTAGTACTACTACCACTGCTGCAATACTTTACTTTTTCATAGACAGATATATCCCCATCTCCTATGAAAACTTTGAATAGTAGTAGTTGTAGATAAAAAAGTGATGAAATTGCTTACTAGATTGCGTTGTCGTGAATCAGTCACTTGAGGGTTTCCTACCGGTATTTCCAACGTATTTGAACTCGTAGTCGTAGACTACGTTAAGGAACTCATATGTACGGTAGGTACCTACGATAGTTATGATACTTGATGTACAGTATTGTGGTTCTCGTCCTTTTTCCCCCTGTCGACAACAACACTGTACTACTAAAGCATTTGAACACTATTTTTGGCTACCGTACCGTTTCTCTTCCCCCAAATCATGCAGGATCGCGCAGCGCGTCACCGTGGCCTGACACTTTTCGTTCCCAAGCGCGTGCGAGTCATCATCGACGAGGTGTCAATCAATCAACGAAGGCTATTGGATTCCAAAAATTGATCGTTCTTTCTGTACGGCATCCTTACGTAGAAGTACGTATCACTCTCTTTCATCTCATCCGACGCAACGGAGCATGCGCGAATGTGGTGTACGGAAAGACACAAAAAAGACCCCAGCAACCGTGACACGAGCTGAGAGGGAGTTTTCGACGATTCGTCCACAAATTCACAAACCAAAAAAGAAGACAACGACAACCGCGAGAACCAAATTGCAACCAACCCTTCCATCCACCCATCCATCGATAACCCTACATACTAACAACAAACAAATCCCTATTTTTCGAGAAGCAACCATGATATCCCGGCTCGCAGTTTCCCTTCCACGACGCGGCCGCTCCGCCATCTCGGCGGCGCTGGCCCCTGCCGCAGCGAGGGCAACCCCAAGCACAACCGCCACGGCAAAACGCTCCATCACCAGCCACTCCCAGCTCCCCGAGGAAACCGGCATGGTGTACGAGATGTGCCGCAAGTTCGCCGACGAGGAGCTCGCCCCCAAGGCCACCGAGTGGGACCAGAAGCACGAATTCCCGACCGACGCCGTCGCCGCCCTCTCGGAGCTCGGGCTGATGGGGATCAACACCCCCGAGGAGAACGGGGGCAGCGGCCTCGACGCCCTTTCGTACGCGATCGCCATGGAGGAGATTTCCCGGGGCTGCGCATCGGTCGGCGTGATCATGAGCGCACACAACTCGCTCTACCTGTCCCCCGTCCAGGCCTTTGGAACGCCGGAGCAGCACGACGAGTGGATCGCCCCGTACGCCTTTCCCTCGGTCGGGGCGGACGGCAGGCTGGAGAACGTGGGCTGCTTCTGCCTCAGCGAGCCCGGCAACGGGTCGGATGCGGGGGCGGCGTCCACGACGGCCATCCGCGACGGGGACGACTGGATCCTCAACGGGACCAAGGCCTGGATCACCAATGCCTACGAGGCCGATGCGGCCGTGGTCTTTGCGACGACCGACAAGAGCCTCAAGTAAGTCGGGTCGATTTCGCGTGTGCAGTTTGTTTTGATGTGATAGGTTGAGTCGCGCAGCCCTTCTATATGCTGGCTGCAAACCACCAGTTTTCTCTGCCGGGGCTTTTTTGTCTTGTCATGCTCGATTCGATGCAATGCAGCAGAAACAAACACGAAACTACGCGCATCTTTACCTGCATAGTTCTCACCCGCCGTCTTGTTTTGCATCTGCTGCAATGGTTTCCAGGCACAAGGGCATCTCCGCCTTTATCGTCCCCGCCAGCGCCGAGGGCTACAGCCTGGGAGCCAAGGAAGACAAGCTCGGCATCCGGGCTTCGTCGACGGCCAACGTCATACTCGACAACGTCCGCGTCCCCGTCAAAAACCTGCTGGGGGCCGAGGGCGAGGGCTTCAAGATCGCCATGTCCACCCTCGACGGGGGACGGATCGGCGTCGCCGGCCAGGCCCTGGGAATCGCCTCCGCCTCGATCGACTGTGCCGTCCGGTACGCCCTCGAGCGGACCGCCTTTGACAAGCCGATCGCGAACTTCCAGATGATCCAGCTCAAGATCAGCAAGATGGTCCTGGCCAGGGACCAGGCCCGGCTCCTGACCTGGAGGGCGGCGCAGCTCAAGGACGCCGGAAGCAGCTTTACGAGGGAGGCCGCCATGGCCAAACTGGCGGCCTCCGAGGCCGCGACCATGTGCAGCCACCAGGCGATCCAGATTCTTGGGTGAGTGGGCAAGCGACGTTGTGTGCATTTGGATCCGCATTCCGCGATGGGTTTGGTTCGTTCCGGGGTGTGGTGTGTTGTAGGACCCACCCAATCCTTTGCATTGGTATTTGTTTGGACCAATCCTCACTCAATCTATCCTTTCTTTTGGTTGTCGTGTTTTGGTTTGTTTCTTTGGCGGTTTGGCTGAATCGGCTCGCGTTTGTCCTGTTTCTCACCACAGCGGAATGGGCTACGTCACGGAGATGCCCGCCGAGCGGCACTACCGCGACGCCCGAATCACGGAGATCTACGAGGGAACCAGCGAGGTCCAGCACATCGTGATTGCGTCGGACGTCATCAAGGAGTTCAAGGGCAAGATGTGATCTGATTCACCTGCATTCCCTTGCATCGATCGCCCGGAGGCCGTGTATCGGTGGGGTTCGTCGGTTGGACAGAGCTTTTTTCGCTCGACACTACAAAAACGGCACGGCACCAAAGACTGCTGCCAGGCAACCACCGAAAGCCACAAAACTCTCACACAAATGTGCGTTTTTGTCTGTACGATAGTTAGAAGCGTTACTACAGTATTACACTAGCTAAAAAGTTACCTTGTCATCGGATGCCCCACGAACCGTGGTGCTGTAGTTTACTGTACTGCGCATTGCACAACAGAACATGCGGCACCCAGGCGTGCAGGCCCGGATCGCCCCGTTCGGGGGAATCGTTGCGGCGCGCCCTGCGCCTCCTTCGTAGCGTCCTTATTCGGGCCTTTTGTTCCGTGGTTTGGTTTGTCCGGCATCGCCTCGCTCCGTTCCGCCCGGCACCCGTTCCGTGGGTTGCGCTTCGCGGTTCGAACGCCGCGATTGCCGTGCCAGTCCAACGCAAAAAACCCACAACCGCAAACACACCTACAAACCACGGGACGGGACGGGACGGGACGGGACGAGACGAGACGCCGGCCCCCCTCCCCTCGAACGCTACGATACGTTGACGTTCGCCGTCCAGTACTCGACGCTCTTCATGTATTCCTCGCGGGTGAGCGGGATTCCGGAGCCGCCCTGGTCCTTGCCCAGGGCGTTGCGCATCTGGGTGATCCTGCGGTCCGCAAAACGTTGCACAACGAAACGCAACGCAAAGTCGCGTGCAGAGAAAAAGCGTGTGAGCGAAAAAGGGACGCAGAAAAAGAGTACGGAACCACAAACAGAGAACGAAACGCAACACAACACAACACAACGCAACAACCATCGTTCTGTCGATACGCACGGATTCATTGGGAGCTCGAAGTCCTCCATCTGCGCCTTGATGCTGACGATCCCCCAGGGGGCCTCCTCGTCCCCCTCCACGTTCTCGTTGCCCATGCTCTCGTTCTCCTTTCGGATCTGGTCCCGCGAGTACAGAATCAGGTCCAGGTACTTGGCCCTCGGGAGCTCCTCGGCCCCGCCCACCGCCTCGAGGGGGATGAACCGCTGGAGGACCGGGAGCTCCTTGTCGTTCCGGGCGGCGTACTCGGTCCGGATCTTGTCCTCGTTGCCCTCCACCGGCAGGACGTTGACCCGGGCGTCGTCCCCCGTAAAGTCGTTCTCCAGAAAGACGTGCTTGCAAAAGGGGGCGTAGCCGTCCCTCAGGTCCTCCTCTCGGAAGCGGGCGTTGGCGACCTCCTCGAAGGCGGCGACGGTCAGCGAAGAAAAAACCGTCCCGCCGTAGGATCCGCTCTGGGGGTGCTCCCCGAACTGGCGGAAGCAGAAGGGATCCACCACGAGCTGCCGGGCGGGCTTGCCGTCTTGGTCGGATTCGGTCGACATGTTCCGTTTGTGGTTGCTGCTGCGGTTGCTGCTGCTGCGGTTGCTGTGTTGCGCCGAGAAGGCCCGGGCGGTGGGAAGGGTCGTCGGCGGGGAGAGGAGAAGCGAAGAAGCTCGAGCGGCCAGAACAAGGGTCGGTGCCAGTCTCATGGTGATTGGCATGGTTCGCTTTGCGGTTGTCGAGCAGGTTGGGCGTCGATGGAGGGAGACCAAGGGATTCTGTACGAAACGACGAGTACGGTACGTAGTGCGTTATGTACTCGTGCGTACGTACGAAATCCTATTGTACCCACCAGTACCTACCGTAGCGTTCCGCAAACAAACGATCTTTTTGATGCCGTTGTTGTCTCACCCGGATGGGATCGATGTCCGATCCCTCGCGTGACAACCGTACGAAGGTTAGACTGTTTTCGAGGTGTTGATGGAGAAACAGTCAGAATTAGTACGAAGTGACTACGAGTGCTGTACGTACCGGTACAAGTAGGAATACTTCTGGCAAGGTCGTAGTTTCCCTAGAACTCATAACTTACCGTATGCAGGGATGTTTGTTTCTTTTTGCTTACTTTATTATTATAATGATTTATTTTATTATGAGTTAGTAGCTGTAAACTTTTTCAACAATTTCTTTCGTGGTGGAGTGTGAGTGTGTTGTGTTGTGGTTTTATGGATTTTACTGTACATTTGAAACAGCTCGTAACTCTCCTCGTCCTCCAGCGGAAATAGAACCAGGAGGCATCACGCTTCTGGCGACGGATTCGAAAACCCTTTCGATTTCGGTCGCGCAGCGGGTGAAGGGGTAATTCCAGAATTGGTACTTCTCTTGGTTCTTGATCAGTTCAATAAAGGTGACCAACAATCCCCATGGATGAGGTCTGTGAAGAATCAATCGTTCGAGCAAGACTCGAGTTACCTGCTCTTTGACCGCCACATTCTTGGACTCGCTGAAGAGATAGAGCATGACACACGAAAAATAGTGGGTATGGCTGGATGGATATCGAAGCTGATTGGCGATTGCGTTCAAGCAAACGTAGCGACCCTTGTCATCAAAATCCATAAGCTTCTGCAAGACCTCCATTTCCGGAGAACGAGACAACGAAATCTGCGAGCTTTGACGAGCTAAGGCATGAATGCCGACGTACAAAACAAGGGAATTGACCTTCGGAGCGTCGATCCCATTCGAGTTGTCTTTTTTGAGGAGCAAGGGGAAAGCCTCCAGAATATCTCTTCTTTGCCCCTCTTTCAAGAACGCGTCCAAATGACCGCGGAATGAATCGATTGGCCCGAGCACGTTCGATAGGATGATAGGGCTCTGAGAAATTTCAGAGAGCATATCAATCTTCAAGTTTGGAGTGAATGGATCTGGTGGGTTCATTCCCTTGGGCGTCGCGGACAAAATCATGTTCCGAAGTTGGATGCAGTTGTGCGGAATGACGTTGCAGAAAGACAGGTGATATCCCGCTAGAAAGGAGGGGAAATCGTGCAAAAGAACCAAGAAGACACGAAGAGTGCCTTCGTATAGTTTCTTTACCGGAGGAGTCATTTCACCAATTTTGATGTGGGGTTCTAAAAAGAGCAAGTAATCAATCAAAAGCTGATGAATAGTGTCCCATCCTTGTTGGTTTTCGATCAGCATCATGTTGGGTAGGAAATGGCGATGGGACACAAGCTCGAACCAAGAAAACGAAAAACCTGGGACAACCAGTGGCTGCGAAACGTGGAACGTTGCTGCAAACACGCTCAAAACTCCCTGGCGGATAGGCTCGAGCTCTGGATCAGGTTTGTTGATGTCGATCACCAAATTCATGAAGATACGGTACCACGGTCTTTGATCCCATTGCTGCCCTTTGGAGCCTTTGGTCTTCTCAACGTCCCACATCATAGTCCGGACAGTGCATCCAAGGATCTTGTTCAACATCGCCAAGCGCTGAACCTTGATCTGTTCAGGGTTCGACCCAGAATTTAGATGCTTGAACATAAGAACTAGAAGCTTGCAATAGATGTCAGCAACTGCATAATTCAAAACGCTCTTTCCGTTTTCTCCACTAACTCCAGACTTCTGAACAGCGTCGACAACGATTAGACTAGCAAGACGAAGAAAACGCTCCGTGTGCTCTTCAACTTTTCCAACTCCAAACCCTTGAAGGTATTGGAGAAATTGGCCATTGATTTTGTCATTCCCAGCAGCTTCGTTGTTGACTCGGATCCAGTTTTCAAGTAGTTGGGTCACCTGCTGTCTAGCATTGGGGGGGTCCTTTTGTGCAAAAGCCTCGGTGGCTTCGGCAACTTTCCCAGATGCCGTGGAGAATCTCGATAGAGAGTCAACTGATAAGCTGCTGCTACCAGTAGTTGGTGGGGTTGCCCGATCAGACTGAGATGATGCAACAGATGACAATCCTCGCATTTCTTCCAGCATACGAAGAATTGGTTTTTTGTACGCTTGAATTACGTTTTGTCCCGCTAGGCTTCGGCCATCGGCAATTCTTGTCATCAAGTCAATAACCTTCGGGAAGTCATTTGGTAGAGAAATTCTCTCCATGAACGCAGTTCGAATAAAAAGAAGCGCGAACTCAACCCAAACAGGGTTTCGGCCATTATCAGCACGTGCAGCAAGGAATTGATCCAGTTCAATAACTGCCAGAAGACGACTTCGAACAAGAAGGAGCAAGACCGTTCTATGCAGGCGTCGCTGCGCTTCGGTATTGGTAGGAGCGTATGTAGCCCACGTTCCCATGTCTTTACCAAGCTTTGGGCAGGAAACATTGATTTTCTCCAAGAGCGCCACCAATGCTTCAAGCCTGAGAGGCTCACCCAAGCTAAGCTCATAGAGACGCTTGAAAATACCCTGCGAAAACTGGAGAACAGCATCTTGTTCACTTTGAATCAATGGACGGACAACTTCACCATTTGCGTTTAGGTTCGGTAAAATCTGGTTGACAGCCGAAAGCAACTGACGAATTTGATGTTCAGGTGGAAGCATTTGCAGCTTCACCTCTGGAGCACGGGGTCCTGCAGAAGTCAGAAGAGCTGTGACACCACTGTCAAGCTTCGCCGCCAAAGCGGATAACGCTTCGATACCAAGTTGAGGCTTCTGAGCTGACGGCTGCATATCGGATTCAGGAACTCGTGACGGAGCGCTACGCCCAGGACCTAGACCAGATGACGCAACATTGGGTGCCATTCCACCAGGTGTCGGAGTCTGACGAGGCATCTTCTGAAAGCTATCGTAGAGCTGAAAGTGTTCCGCTCTGAGACCACCTGCCTTTGGACGAAGTTGCTCGGGTAGTCCTGCAGGGTAGCGTTGCTTGTTTCCAAAAATCGACATGTCGTAGAATGGTTGGCCAGTCTGTTCACGATGTTTTCTTCTAGAATTCAACTGTTGTGCAAGTGCCTCGTCCACGTCGCGAACTGCCTTTTCGGTGGCAGCTTTTTCGATCAGCATACAACCAAGTTCTAAATTATCAGTGGCGCACACCTGAACGCATTGTTCAATAATATTTTGCTCTTGCTCCGTGAGCTTTGCTTCTGATCCAGAGGAGTTTGGCGTCAAGAGCTGGCGTAGATGAGTTGAAACGCTAGTACGAAGGGGCTCTCGGCAAGTGACAAGGGCTAGACTGCCGGCAAGATTCGCAACCATAAGCTGCCCAGCCTTTCGCATTTTATTCTCGTCGCTTTCCATGGCAAAATCTTTCGTGACTATTTCTTTCGTTGTGATGCATGCAATCGTAACGCTTCGTTCAACAACAGGTTGAATAATCTCTCGAATCGCCCTATCGACCGCAATTGGCACAGCTCTCTTCAGTGCTGCTGTATTCAATGAAGCCAAAGTACCTGCTTGCGCAGACTTTTGCAATAGTTCATTCAAACTTTGGTTGACTGTCACGTATGCAGCAAGATTGGGAATTAAGGTGGCTTCATCATCGCTAGAACCCGATGTGCGAGCAGAATCTAGCGAGATGTTCAAGGCATTCTTCGCATCCGGAGTTGCAGGAGTTTGATTAGATGCAGATGCCTTTGCGCTTGCTTTGATATTGAAATCGGGATTCTTCTCTTTCACTGGCGCCACTCTCTTCGCTAGCTCTCTATCTTTCAAAGGGATGTCTTCCAGTCTCGTTCCGAGATTTTTACACAAAACCTCGACTTCGAACTTGATATTCATCTTGAGTCCTTCAACGTTGTAAACGGATCGAAACACCCCAAGAAGACCCATCAACCAAGGATTTGGTGGACGGAAAACAAATGAATTCTTCGCCCCCTCCAATGTCTTCGCTAGGAAAGGTGCAACAGCGATGAGTTTCCCTGTCTCGTATCCTTGAAGTAGAAGTTCTTTGCAATCCAGCATCACTTGCAGAATTGGTCTATTTCTAGCCAAAGTAATTTGACCCAACCAAATACCAAGGTTTTTCAGATAGCTTCGTTCAGAGGAGGAAGTAGTAATCTTCGGAGAGCGAAGCAATTTTCCAATGTTTCGATACGCACTGTCAAGAATTGCTTCCAAAAGTCCCTTCCCGTACTCCCCAAGATTATCTAAAAAGCTTAGGTACAATGAATGGTAGTTTGCTTGAGTGCTGATTCGCTTCACAACAAGAAAATGCGCAAGCCAGCTAAAATATTTTGGTTCAAGCAAATCCTTGAGCTCCTGAGACTTGCTCTCCACATTCGAAGGGGCGAGGTTATTGATCAAAAATTGAATGCGGTCAAGAAGGTTTCCAGGAGGCGATTCATGAACTTGCTCTTCGTCCGCTAGATCAGTCACAGCTCGTCCGAGCAGAGGACCGAATTCGGCGACTCTTGGCTTTGTCTCCACTGGTACACTTGATCCAGAAATGTCCAGATTGGAAACTCCATCTGAGGGATTTGGAGCAAAAACCATACTCTGCGCTGGAGCTGCATCGTCTGAGTTTCTTGCAAATCCACTCCTACCATTATTTTTGTCATCAGAGTCCGACCCAGCTGGCGAGAGATTGGAGCTGGAAATTTGAGACCCCCCACTCGTTGAACCGGCAGCCCTGTTTTGGCTTTCCAGCATGGCATTCTCAATTTCCTTCACAAGTCCAGCATAGCCCTCTTTCAAGTGCGGAATCTGAACGATATGGGAGCAATATTGGGGCCATTCATGCAGACGTCCTTTGAACTGCTCCAATGCAAACATTCCAAACTGGAACATTTTACCACTACTTGTGGTTGGGCCACCAGGAGGAGACGGAGGCTTTCGAAGCGCTTCCAAAACATATCGTAAAGCGATACCGAGCGTGATACTAATCACCAACTGCTCTTCAATGAGCGTCCCAAAAAGAATCCCTGTAATGCGCAACTCTTTCTCGGGATATTTAGAAAAAAATCTGTACTCGTCAAATAGATTGTGAACCATGCAGGCGAAGATTTCATTCTCTTTGGAATTACCAGACGTTTTGAAGCGCTTCAACATCTCTACGACTTCGCCGATGCTCTGTTCGGACGTGTAAATCTTTTGAAAGTAAGCAGTGGCCATTTCTTCGACGTCATCAGATGCTCCTGTAGAGGAAGACGAACCAGAGCTCGTTCCGCCGCCGTTACTGCCGCTGTTGTTTGATGCCGTAAGTCTTCCTCTTAAGTTCGGATGAGTAGTAACGCACGCTTCTAAGACAGCCTTCACGTTGTCACCAAGAGTGGTGCCGTGGATGAGGTTTCCATCCGCACTTGAAAAAGGTTGAGAAAGTGTCGCAGAATCAAGACCCTGCAAACTTTGCATTGCAATCGCAATATTTTCCAAACTGACAAGTGGCGTTGGTTCACTTCCACGAACAGACGCAGCAGAATGGGTCTTGGCAATATACGAAACAATGGCTGCAGCAAACACGCTTGACATGTTTCTTTGCGCGAGTTTTTCATTTAGCCAAGGTTTGAGCTGAAGGAAGTCATTGTCAGCCATAACGAAAGCAATCGCCACGCTGAACTCGGGATCTTTGTTTCCGTTGAGCAACGAAGCCACTGCATCCGCAGGGGAAGGCAGAAAACGTGCAATGTTAATAATGTGAACAAGTGTTGCAACTCGCATCTGGGAGTTGTCTCCAACAGTGCTCCTCCATGCTTCGAAACATGCAGCTGTGACAGTATTTGGAGATATAGCATAAAGCCTTCGTAGCGCAGCTGGTGCATTTTGCACTCTATGATGTGTATTAGGTCGAAAGAAGAGAGGAATCAACTCTCTCATGAGTTCTGTTTTAATCTGTAACCCAGCATTGGCCAAAGCTTCTCTCCCGGCCTGAGGTGGAGTGTTAGCCACATGTAACTGCAAGCGCACCAAAGAACAGAGCAAAACCTCAGGGCAAATCATTAGACCGCGAATCAGTAGATCCCTGACACGGCGATACAGAGGATTGATGTCAGACAGAAAAAGAAGTCGTTGGAGAATTTCCATCGAGGCTAAAGACTGCGCATCTATTCCTGTAATCCCTTGAGCAGCCGTAGCTGCGTCTGCCGATTCTTCATCGTTCAAAGGTGTCATGTAGACTTCTTGAGGAACGGACATAATACTCTCGATGACAGAGAACTGGCCAGACGTATTTCGCCACTGCGACGTGAAGGCAGACAGTGGAGGTTGTTGCCTGGCTCCAGATCGGTAAAGATCGATGAGAATGCGGAATTGCTCTGCGTCCTTCATTGCAAATCCTGGAAAATCCCAGTTTTGAGCAACTAACTTCCAATCAAGTGAAGAATAATCTTGTTGCAGCACATCTGATACAGATTTAAGATTCCAACCGTCAGCGGATACATCATTCCCTCTCCCCGGAATGAGACTTCCTAGAAGCGACGAAGATACGCCAGTCCCCGACGTCGGTCCATCAGAATGCCGCCCTTTCACGCAAAAGAAATAAATGATCCTTGCCATGGCCGCTTCATTCACTGCAGATGTCGCGTTATTAGAAGTAATTTCAGCCAACGTATCGCGAAAGGTGTTCGCGTCTCTCGTACAAGCTGGCCCAATATCTTGCAAAATATTCGAAATTCCGGCAGACGAATCAGACCCATCCGAAGGGGATACGCTACTTGCGATTCCCGACGCAAGCGATCCAAGTGAATTCATGTTGCTATCCATTGTGATGTCGATGTCTTCTTTTGGGTCCTTAAGTCTCCCAATAATCGTTTCGATGTTTTCTATCTTTCCTGATTTGAAGGTCTATAGCAGACACAATAAAATCGATCAACGTCAGTGAATGAATGATTACTCTGTACGTGTCTTCTAATGCTCTAGTCTGAGCGAACAAAATCTAGTTCACGTACCGGATGCGTCTCAAAAATGCCAATTACCTGAGACACGAGATCTTCGTCCCAACGACAATTAATCGGTCCGTTCTCGGTAGCGATCTTGATAGCCTCGTATAAATCAAGTGCCGCTTTAGAATTTGACTTAGGCTTCCTGTCTTTGTTGATGGAGTTAACCTATACTCGGGACGGAAGAAGGGAGAAGTAGTGCGATACCAATGAAGAAAGTTAGTGTACACGAGGAAAGAAGTCGCAGCGAATGCATCGAAAAAGGGGAGCGAAAAATGTAGATAGATTGAGGGATGTTTGACACCTTATATTCTACTTAGTAAACTTACCAATTTCTTAATCCACTCGAGTAAAACTTTTTGTGGTGCGATTATTCCCCCTTTTCCTTTGGCTCGTTGTCCTGTTTCGAACTCGTAGACTTGGAAAAGACGAAGAGCCCCCGGGGCCCGGGGTCTTCTATTTGGAAGCCGATCGCCCGCGTAATCCTCAGAGTTTCTCTCTTCTGACGTCTCTTTGATTAAAGTCGATACTGTATTATGAAGCTGGTCCTGTATTTGCTCTTGTCCTATGTCGCTCATGGGCCATGTTCACCCGAAACCTTTTTTCTCCTTGATGTCTTTTTGTGTTTTGTAGGAGGTAGAAAGGTTTCTGCGTGAAATTTACGCGTAAAATTTTGTGGAGAGCGAGGGTGAAGGATTGGGTTAAGCTTTGCACGGGTGAAAAGGTTGGATTGTCGATTTTGTCAAGCTCGTACAGGTAAGTACTACGTACTATGCAGCAAACGGTTCATTGTGATCTGCGCACCGGTACGGCACGAGGATGACTCTCGGCGCTTTTCGAATTCTGAATTGCCGTGGCATCGTACGAGTAGTCGTTCGTGTGAAGGTAATTAATTTTTGCACACACCGCGCGCAGGAGAGCCACAAGTGACTGATTGAAAAAATAGTACGACATGATTCCTACGGTACGTACCATACTTTACGGCACATCGTATTCCTTTCTCGTTCAAAATTATTTTTTATCCGCAGAATATATTCTGCGGACGACAGACAGGAAATTAGTTCTAAAAACAGTATTTTATCAGGGCTCCTAATGAAGTCAAAATTATTTCAAAAAATCAGGGAAAAATTCTGTTCTATATTTTACTAGGAGTAGTAGCAATGACATCCATTCTTGTTTTTACAAACCACAAAATGCTGATACCAATTGAATATCTCTAGTAGCATCACCAATTTATGGTGGTCTCATCATCTTCCCCTTTCTTTTGTAACTGCTTGTATTAGGAGGAGTACTAGTAGTACTACTAGTAGAGCCACCAGCAGTATTCTTCTTCTACTACTAGTACTAGTACTACTATAAGCTAGTAGTACATCACCACCATCCTCTATGGTAAACAAATGTTTCCATTCTGGACCTTGCTGTCATCCTCTTCTTCAATGTCTGTCCCTCTGCTGCTGCTGGTGGTGTAGTAGTACTAGTATGTGAAAAACATTATTGCCAGTATTACTATTATGTTACATCACACAATGCAAAAGCACTTTCACAGTGGAAATATTTTCTCAAAATGCACAAAAAAAATACCTATTGTGTTGTGCATCTCAGCAAATTTTGCATCCCAAAACGCACGCAACAATGTCGCCGAGCCCTACGTTCCCCACCCCATCATGATCTTCATCAGTTTTATTTTCACTTTGGTTGGAGCAGAAACATACCTATTCACACTGGGAGTAACAATTATTGTGTTGGAGTHKGCTGTRACTTGCTCTGCAGAGTTGACAGAGTCGAATATAGGCGCATCATCGTCGAGATCAGAATCAACAGCATTCATTTCATAATCAATCAGGCAACGATCGACTAGTT
>CAACVS010000531.1:263448-326484 GCA_900660405.1 Pseudo-nitzschia multistriata
CTACTGCTGCTACTACTGCTGCTACTACTACTAGTAGTAGCAGCAGTACTTTTGCTTGCTTGTTGTTGTTGTTGTTGTTGTTGTTGTTGTTGTTGTTGTTGCACCAGCATCTTCCAGATCTTGTTTTAGTACTTCTTCTTGTTGTTCTTGTTGTTGCTGACTTCTTGTTCTTGTCGTTGTCCTCAATGTGGTGTTCCTCCTTTGAATTCTTGACTGTTTGTAGTTGGACCTAGTTATTTTCCTGTGTTTTCTGATATGATGTCTGCAAAAATATGTTGAAATTGGATGTCTAGTTTGAGATAGTGGCTACAACAACTAGCTCCTACTAGTAGTACTAGTACAAATATGGTAGCTTCTTCTAGTACCATTACCATGCGGTCTGAGCATAATTGTGCAAAAGAAAAATATTTCAAGAATATTTTTGACAATTTTGTGACGAGTTTCATTTTCTCACGCGCGCCTATTGGATCCAAAAAATTCTTTTCACTGGTCCAAGTAGAAAAAAATATTTCTAACAAACAATCCATACCGTAGCATCACGTTCGACCTCGGCGTTGTTGCGTTCATTACTGTATTGTCGTTCGGTGTCAGAAGGATTCTGGGAGCAAGACGAGAAGCCTAATCGACCGTGTTTTGGAATGAAGGTTTGGAGTGGGGTAAACAGGTCTCGAACTTGGATTGCGCTGTCCCTTTTTTCGAATCGGCTCTCGCGAAAGCAAACCCACGGCTTGGTCTCCTCCTCGAGAAATTTTTCTCGCAACAGTGCGCTCTGTGGCAAGGGCACCGTGCGACGCAACATGGCACCCGAACTGATCGACGTCGATTGTAATCTTCTGCACAAAGACATGGTGACGTTGCAAAAAATCGAGACGAGCGATCCCTGGAACATCCTGAAGGAAGATGCGGTGAAGGATTCCAACATCGTCGCTATGCTGTCTCCCTCGTCGACCATCATCGAATCCGAAAGGGGGTTAGAACTTTTGAAGACGCACCCTCCCCCACTCGATATCAAAACCACCGTTGGAGTCCACCCGTACCACGTGAACGACCAATCGTTAATCATTTCGGGAGACGGAACCAAAATCACAATCGAGGAACAGAAGAGCAAAATCAAGCACATTCTACAAGCTGACAGAGAAGGAACCACTAATCAATTCTGTGTGGCTGTCGGCGAGTGTGGTTTGGATGCTAGCGAAGGATTTCCACCCCTGGAGGACCAAATACCATGGTTTGAAATGCAAATCGAAATTGCGAAGGAACTAGGTCTTCCCCTCTTTGTCCACGAACGACTTGCATTCGACAAAGCCATGGAATTGCTGGAGAAAATTGATCCATCAGACGTCCCTGTCATCATCCACTGTTTCACGGGGACGAAGGAAGAATGCACAGCCTACATCGAAAGAGGGTATTTCATTTCTATTTCGGGCTACATTCTCAAACAATCGAACAGCAATTATTCGGAAGTTGTATCCTGCCTAGAGGAGGGGGTGATACCACTGGACAAACTTATGATTGAGACGGATGCTCCGTACATGGGGTTTGATGGCTGCCGACAGCTATATTTAGAAGGTAATCAAGCGTTCGTTGCCAGCCTGAATTCGAAAAAACGAAAACGCCTGCTACAATCGATTTATCCCAACGTTCCGAGTTCTCTACCGATGGTACTTGCAAAAGTAACCGAGTGCTTCCAAAAACACGACTCTTCTCTGACTATAGATAGCGTCGCAGAAGCGACGACAGCGAATGCCCGGAAGTTTTTTGGCCTATAAAAACGTCCAGCCTGTATGGTATATGGAAATCAATGGTATGTGCTTTAACATGTACAAGATGCGGACAGCCCTTTTGGCAATGATCTAGTTTTGCAAGAATGATACGACAAAGTTGGGAAATGTTTGCCATCTTCGGGTCTCATTGAAATGAAAACAGAGAACTCATGACCTAGGAAAGAGAGATCGTCTTTGATTCTTCTTCAAGCTACTCCTTCGCAGAATCACAACCGAAGAGGTTCATGGAGCATTTTGCAATCCAAACGATAAATATTTGACGAATCCCACACAGATTACGCCAGATTCAGGTACTTCAAAGATTGATCCATCACAACTGATGATTGATGTTGGAGTAAGAAATCTCGTTCTGACAAATTAGGAGTGCTGGTATTTACTTCGTAAAGCACTTCGTAAACAATTTTTCCTTGTATTTTCCACCATTTTTTATTTCCAACCTAGGATTTAACGGTTGAATGCAAGACCGCTATGGTTTTTGTTTCCATGCGATATCCCATTCCCGCATGCCGATCATTCCCTATTGCTGATGTTGTGGTTCGAAAACTGAGTCAGCTTTTGTCTCCACATTTTCATTGTCGGGCATGTAAATTTCTGGTTAATGTTTTTCCATTTCTCATCAGCCCAACTGCCTGCTTTTGATGACCACGCACTTGAAAGATGCGTAAAGAATTTTTGGGGTTCATGCATACGGTATCCTTTCGATGCTCCCTTTGCGTGCGGTAGAACAATTGCAAACTACACTCGGCTTTCACTCTTTCTCGATCGATTTCTCTGAAACAAATTAGCAAAGCATAACAATGAAGTTGACAATTGCTGGTCTCGTATTGGCTACGTCTTCGGTTGCGGCATTCCAACAACCGAAGGCCACACCCGCGAGTGATGTGGAATCGTCGAGAAGGTCCTTCGTTTCCAACGGAGCAGCGGCGCTCATCGCTGGTGTAGGGTTGGCGCAACCATCTTTCGCGGGAGGACTTTTGGACGAGTTCGGAACCGACCCCACGAAAATCAGCAATGCTCCAAAGAAGGAGGTCCGCGAGGCCGTAGTCGCCCAATCGAAGGTTGAGTCGAACTACGAGCCAAATCTTCGATCGAACTACTACTATCCTACGAACAAGAAACGGTATTTGCCAAGAATCAAAAAGTGCAACGACGCCATCCCTGGGGCCGCCTCGATGATCGGAAACGAAGACTGGGAAGCTGCTGCTGAATTCGCCGACAAGATCGCGGAAGATACGATCCTTCCCATGAAACTGTACACGTCTAGTCTTCTTGGTGGAGGTACAAACGTCAAGGTTTCCTTTGCCAAAGATATGAACGAGTCGGCTAAGGCTTTCGAAAAGGCACAAAAGGCTTTGTCGAAGGCAATTAGCAAGAAGGATCAGAAAAAGAGCAGTGCCGCATTGGAGGATCTTTCGTCGGCTCTCTTGACCTACAGAACTGCCGGGCGGCTGTTGGGACCCGATGGAGGAGGCGATATTCCTTCCGTGGACGAAATCCGTCGAGCTGCCTGCCGTGTGCAAGGGCGAACCTTCGAACAGAAAGTGAAGAGCCGTGACGCTCGGTTGAAAGAAAGCGAGTCCGTCGCTTCGAAATAAAGAAAACTTTGTCATTTAGAATAGCAATAGATATAGCGAAAGATTGAAGCTTTTTGGTCGTAGTTGTAGAAATAGCAAGAAGGCCAGCCCTGAATGCGATGCATTAGAAGGCGGTTTCATTTGATCATCACTGCAGAAAAAATACCTTCTAATCGCAAACAAAACACGATCTCCTCTTTTTCCGAAGTACGAAGTGCGGATTAAATAATGCAAGATGTGCATCTATTCCTACCGCATAATGTCTCTCTATTGAAAGGGATTGTGCAGGTGCCATGTTACCGACACCGAAAGCGTCGCTATATGAAAAGTGAGAAAAAGTTGCGAAGTATCTAACTTCAGAAAACAGCCGTGCTCTAATGAGAAATATTATAGATTCTTTGTCAAAGTGGTGTCATCTAGTCGTCGCTTCATGACAATCGGTAGTAATTTATTTATGCCAGTATGTTGCACATGATGATAATTAGATGTGGACATTTTGTTGATGACTGAAAAATTTAGGATTTTGAACTGTGCTATCAACAATAAAGATAATTTTAGGATATTGTTTGTGACTGTTAAACTGAAATCAACATCCAACACCGAAGAACAGTTTCGGAAATCGAAAATTGGCAATAAGTTGGCACCACATGTGATCAAAGATCAAACAACAGTTTCGTTTTTTGTCTTTTGTTGTGTAACAGCACTTTAAACCAAATGAAAATGAAAGGAGGAATTTGGGATAGAAAGTGCCCAATCCCATCAGCTCAAGGGAAATGTCTGTTTGTTCTGATACCAATCATTCTAGGATGAGTCATGCTGCAAATTGTCGATGCTTGCAGCGCCAGATTCCCCTTCCACAATAGACTTAATCAATTTTTGTTCTAGCACGGCCGTTGTTTCCCAGAAATTAGCAAGTCACTCAAAACCTTAGCAACTACTACTAGTAGTAGGTGTTGTTGCTCTTTCTGCTTTCACCAGGTTGTTGAAAAATCAGAAGAAGAAGGATTTTGTTGTTTCTTCTTCTTTTTGTAGTGATGGCTGTGGTACCAGCAACACAAACAAGAAAATTTCTCATCAATAATGAGTGCTGGTGGCTTTCCTGACGAGGAGAAATGATGATGAAGGACAGCCCAACAAGTAAATTGCATTCTACAGAAGTACTACTATTAGTAGTAGTATTACTCCAAGAAAAGAACAACAAGGAGATGCCCCCCCCAGCACAAAAACTAGAACAAGAAGATTTTAAGTTTATTCACTCAAGAACGGTGCATTGTAGTTGCTGTCATTGGCAAGAAAGATAACAAACCTTCCAAGAACAACAAGTTTTGACATCCACTTGCAGGGCACTGCACTGCAAAAGAAAAATTATTACTGTAGCCTTTGGGATTGCATCTTTCAAGTTGCAAGTGCAGTCCTTGTTTTCGATAGGTACGAGTCAGTGGTACTAAGAATATGTTTACACTTGCAAATAATATTACGCCGTACGGACTACGGACGGTTTACGACTCGAGCATTCGAGTCGTGATTTCCACCTCCACACATCATCTTCAATCGTCATCGACAGATGAGCGAATAATTGAGTTTGCTGCCGTTTTTTCGATGTGATGTGTGATGAAAGAGTGGACAAGTTTTTGGAGATATCGCTGGTGTTTCGTTCTTATTCTGTAGCAACAAAGCACTCTGTAGCACGAAACGCAGACTCAACAGGTAGCGCAACAATCACAACAGCGCTCTGAAGACATCGCAGCAGCAGCACGAATATGGACAAGTTTCGCACCTACGAGAGGTGGTGCCGATTGTTGGTGTTATTGGTTGCATCCATGCAGATTCTCTTTGTTTCGGTGCGAGGGTTTGCTCCGTCGCTAGGGCGTTCTTTGCGTCGGATCGAACCATTCCACAGAGCGACTGGACTGCGCAAGATTTCCCGGTCTGGGCTCCCCCCTCTAGGCGCCAAGAGTAGCGACCGCGATAGCAGAAAAGCGAAGGAAGCCGTGGCCGACTACAAAGAGACCGGGATGTCCCCGCTGGCGGATTACGAGAATCCATCGAACCGAGATGATCAGGTGTTCTCGGCGATATCGGAGGACGGGAGCGTAAAGGTAACCGCCTGCACCGCCCGTAATCTGGTCAATGATCTGATGATTATGCACACTCTGACGGCCGTGCCGGCCGATGCTATCGGAAGAACCGCTGTTTGCGCCCTGATGATGAGCAACGGTATGCAGGCGGAACAAACCTGCCAAATCACATTGAACGCCGATGGTCCGCTACGGGGTGTTGTGGCTATTTCGGATGGAGTGGGCCACGTTAAGGCCTATGTGGGATCTCCCATGGTGGGCGATATCGAACTCCCCGAAGCGGTCGGTAAAGGGATGGTACAAGTCGTCAAAAACCACCCGGATTGGAACAACCCTTACAACGGGATCACAGCCATTCGTCACGGAGATATTGACAGGGATATTGGTATGTAGATCACCTAACTATCCATTGACGACATTTCAGCCATCGAGAATCGACGTCTATCGTACGCGTGGTTTGTTTCTCACCGTATTTGCTTTGTTTTACAGGAGCTTATCTCGCGGAGAGTGAACAACGATCGTGTGCTCTCGCTGCGGGGATCTCGGTAAACGGAATCCTCTGTACCGCAGCGGGCGGTTACCTGATCGAACAACTTCCGAATGCGACGCCCGAAACGCTTTCGCGCGTCGAAAAGAACCTAGGTAAACTAGTGGAGAAGGACGGCGGTAACAAGCTTCCCACGGGCCTGCTGCTGAAGGGGGTCACCCCCCTTGAAATCGCAGAAACCATCCTTGACGGCCTCGGCATGGTGCCCCTTCAGCAGATCTCTCCGGAGTTCGAGTGCAAGTGCTCCTCCGATCGTCTCATCCGGGCGCTCCGGCTCATCCCGCGGAGTGAGGTGGACGAAATCTTGGAATCGGAGGAGAAAATCGAGGCGAGATGTGAGTTCTGCGGGACGACCTACCGAATGGGCCCTGAAGAAATACGGAAAGAGCTGGACAATGCGGAGGGGGACCCGTCCCTTGACAGCGACTTTGAGGAAAGTCAAAAGAAAGAATAAACAAAGGAATCCTATCTCTGATCCTCATAGAACAGAAGAGAGCGGGTTGGTTGCTCCTTGTTTGCCCAAACTAGACGCACTCGCCGGAATGTGCTATTGGGTAGATCTAGTAGCCCTAATTCCATGTAGACGTAGATTTTATCATTTTTTGTGAAGACCCAGAACTTTAGATAGCATAATGCGGAGAGGCAAGTACTCTCCAAGCATCTAATATGATCACTCATTGTTATCATTGTGATGATACAGTCCCAGATGTCTTTGTTCTGGGCGTAAGGAGCAAACCTTTAGAAGTGATGTAGTGCTGTACTAAAGTGCTGTCTTGGTAACGCCAAACACCGTACATCATACTCTCAACAACCTGCATCACTGTGGAGAGAACCGTTCCGTTGGAACATCCGAATAGGTTGGGATCATACCTTTTGTACCCTACACTAGAAGCACGTTGGTAAGAGGTGCAGCGCAACTTACATACTACATACCCATCTGCCGTTCGGAGGTACGTGCATACGGTCATCAAGTAGAAGTGACGTAGTTTTTTCCGCGACGCTTTCCCAAAACTCTCTCTGTTTTTCAACTTTCAATCGTAAGTCAAAAAATGTTTCTGTTGCATCGGATGTGAAGAACGCATTTTGCAATGAATTCAAGAAAGTAGTATATGGTACATACTCAAAATTCCAAAGTCTATTGTGCATATTCAATTGTTGTTTAGTTTATTCTCTTCACGTATATATATATTCTTTAGCTTCATGTTCCACTTCTTAGGGCGATGTTCTCTATTGTCGTCTATTTTGTATACAATTTTCGCCATAGTAATATTTACGGTACCATAAAATACAAATTCACGCTCTTCATTTTGTACAATTACGAACAATTCAAAATTGTTGCGACTGAAAATGGGCAATCCCATAAGTGTAATCCCTCTATAAAATACGACGAATCAGGTTTTTAGCGCGTCGTAACGGGTTGAATCGGGACCAGGGTTGTCGGGGTTGATTTGGCATCGACTCGGGCAGTTCATTGTCCCGTTCTTCCATATCGATGTCATTGAGTTCCGGCCAGTCACTTCCAACGCTAGCAAACATAAACTCGTCGGTAGGGCCGCTGTGGGGAGGAAGAAATCCAATATGTTAGACTGCGCAGGCAACAAAAACATTTCTTCCGATCGAATGTAACAGGAACTGCAAAGTCGGCTTGACGAAAGGAAAACTTACTCGTCGTAAACTATTCTACGGGCGGTCGGATTTGCAACATCGTACCACGTGCTCTTGGGTAAAGTGACAACGAATTCGGGCATTTGCATCGTGTATCCAATCGCTGACGTCGACGACGTTGTATAATCTCTCGCCGTGAGTGGCGGTTGAACCGAAAATGCACTGGACAGATGAAGGATTCCGGAAAGGAGTAGGAGTCCTGCAGCTGGAATGATGATGGGTCGGGCGCCGATTATCATTGTGATGTGTCGTTTGTTTTGGAAATGAGTTGTTATTTTGGCGTAGAAGTCGTTGTTTTGCTTTCGGATTGATTTTAATTTTATGGATTGATTCTATTCCAACAGTGGTTTCGACGGAAGGTAATGAATATGTTGCAGAATAAGTGCTAAATTAAAGGCGCGAACATTCGATTGTTCGTTGGAGTCTTTTTCAGAGCGTTGGGTTGTCACAAAGTGTCACGGGTTTTCATGGGTTTCAATGTTGAATTTATTCGTGGGTCTTCACGGTCAGTGATGTATTTCGTCGCTGAAAGGGAAAAATGTCGTCCACTTTGCCGTGCTATCAGCCATAATGTGAACGAAAACGCTTTGTTCGTACCTCAATGGCAGAAGTTTGTGCTCTACCCAACTTCTACGAAGAAGGATGGGCGATTTTCGATTTTCTTTAGTTGACACCTTCCATGTTCTCATTTGACATCTTTGTGTTGTCATCAAACACATTTTCTGTGTCACCGACCATTCTTCTGACGTGTTGTCAAGGAATTAAAAATTAACCAATTAGAAGAAATAGTCGCGTTTTTAGCCGTTTGGTTTGCAGTGTGATTGGATCTTTATTTTTTGAGAAAGCGAGGCAGAAATCACGAAAGAGTTCGTATGAATGACAGGCATTTTGGCTACTAATATTATGATTATGTCCATATGATATTATGGTAGGTAGCGTACCATCTTTTCCTCCTTCCAGGACCTCAATTTTTTTCTGAATTTCTTATTCTCAACTAGAGTTACTCTGTTGCCTTGTAACAATACAACCACCCAACCACTATCAATGCCATTTACATACTCGAGAATTGGTATCGAAAACTGTATTTGGAGAGCTTTCTGTAAGATGTGTCGTACAGCCAACAAGCAGTTGTTGATCTGCGGAAACCCTTCAGGGTGGTTGGTTGGAAGGAACTACAACAACTAGCTACGAGGGTTCTTTGCTTCCTCGTTCTCTCCTCGAAATTCGTCTTGTTGTTCTCGTCGTGCTTCTGCTGCTTGTCCTTCGTCGTTCCATGCTCCCTCCTCTCGTTGCCAGCCGGTACAACCAGCAGTAGTTCTTACGCCGTGGCTAGCAGGCCAGCATTCCCACGCCAATACTGATGGCGGTCCTGCTGCTGGCGAGCCACGGCAACCACACACCGAAAGTCCAATCATTTGCAGCTACAAGAGGAAAGTTAAGCTGCCCGCGTCTCGTGGTTTGGTCCGGTCGGCAAGGAAACACCAGCACCAGAGGGACGAGTCCTTTCCTCCTTTCTCTCGATTGCCTACACCGCTTGGCCGGTCCACAAGGGGAAACAGTAGTGTCTCAAGCAGTTCTAGTATTCCTATGGGTGGTGCTAATGCTTTGAACCGTGTGTACCCGGATCGCAACACGAATCATGGGGAGACACGAAAAAAATCGTTTGTTCTACAGTTAGGTTCTATACGTATCATTGCCTCGATCCCATTCATTCTTGTTGTTTCATAATTAATCTAGAAGTATTTGGTTAGACCTTTTGATGTTCGTGCTGTAGTGACTAGGCGGAGGCCATTGATCGACCGCCGTTGTCGAACCGAGACACCTCATCGTCGCCTCCGATTCTCTGGTTGACCGTGTCCAGGTCCTCGAGGCTCTCGTCCCTGCCCACGTGGGCGTGGTCTCGGTGCTCCTCCGGGAGCCGGACGTCCAGGACCCGCAACAGCATCAGGTCCCGCCGGAACCCGTTCTTCCGCTGGGAGTGCTTCCGGCGCCGTTTCTTGAAGATGACCACCTTGGCGTCCTGTGTGATTTCTTCCACCATCACGTCCACCTCGGCCCCGGCGACTCTGGGCATCCCCACCAGGGTCCGGTGGGAGGACCCGACCAGCAGGACGTCGGTCAGGGTGTGCACCGATCCGATCGGGTAGTTCTCGATGGGCTTGAGCTTGTTGACGACCAGCAGGTCGTCCGTGGTGACCTTGTGCTGGGAGCCCGCGAGCTCGACGACCGCAAAGAGGCCGCCCGCCGGGTAGCCGGCCCGGAGGGTGGCCAGGACGGATTTCTTGAGCCGCACCGATCCGTCGCGGTTGTAGCGACCGGTGGTTTCATCGTCGTTGTCCTCTTCCTCCTCATCGTCGTCCTCTTCTTCGAGCCCGAATTCGTCGGCTTCTTCGACATCGCCTCCCTCGCCATCGGCCGCCTCCAGGAGCTTGGCTCGTTCCTCCTCTTCCTCTAGAAATTTCCGTTCCTCCTCCTCGAACGGATCAAAGGGCAGGTCGTCCTTTCCGATTCCCTCCAGCCGTGCGAGGGCCAGCTGCTGGCCGTGGCGTCCCTCCATGGACGCCTCGTAGGCCCTCGAGTGGTCGACGACGGCAAAGGACGACGGTGTTTTTGGTGCGGTTGGTTCGCTGTCCCCGGACGAGAATGCCTTGAACCCGAATGCGCCGCAACGGTCGAGGGACGGCGGGGAGGCAAGGCCCATCGCCAGCCTCTGCCGGACGAGGCCCATGCCTGCCCGGGAGGAGCGCCACCGGCGGCCCGCAATGGAAACGGCGGAATTCATTGGATTGCTTCGGAAGAGAACGAACGAAGCGTCCGCAGGGATTGTTGTCGGGAATGCGTTGCAATATGCGCCTTTTCGTTTGGCAGTGGCGGTCTGTACCGTGCAGCGCTGAAATCCTCGGATGCGGTGTCTGTATCGCTCTCGCCAAAAGCGCGTCAATTGGATGAAATTGCAGCTACGAAGTACTTTGGTGTCGGTGGTGTTTCGAGATACGGTGGAGACACCAGCTTTCGGCTGCACTTGCCTTCACAGTTGTTGTCCTGAGTGAAAGCTTGCCCTGAACACCACCGAACAGACGGATCTCGAAAATCAGGGGAGGTCCCGACGACACTCGCTCAGGTACCGGTACGAACCGCTCTGTAGAAACCTCCCTACGGTCGAAGGCCAGGAAATTTGGAGGTATCATATGTATTTTAGATCTGTTGCGTACGATGTTAATCAAACTAACTGACGCATGCCAGACATTTCGAGTCGCAATCCACCAACCAAATAAAAAAATACGCCGGAAAATCTTCCGATCGACCATCGCTGGAGTCGAGAGCATCCCGTGCGATTTTTCATGAATATTTTCACTGAAAAAACAACCAACTTCGGTTGTTCTTTCACAATCAAACCATTCCACGAGAGCGAGATATAGCCGGTTGCGCACACAATCTTTCCGCTCTACCGCAACCTCCTACCTTCTCTTATCCACAAGAGGCGAACGAATCCAACTCGCACTCGCAACAAGAGAAGAAGAACACCGATATCAAACAACAGCGATATCAATAATACACAATGGTCGACGAAACCTCTTTCCCCCGTGGCAGCAGCCACTCGGCCAAGAAGATCGAGCCCGCAGAGACCACCAGCAAAGAGCTGCTCCGCCCCAGCCAGAAACGAAAAGCTTCCGGCGAAAAGGCGGGCGCTTCGCAAGCAGCGCCGACGGCCTCGAGCATCGAAAAGGACTTTTTGTTCGGAAGCAAAAAGACAAAGGAGGGAAAATCCTCCTCGTCGTCCAAGCGCCGCAAAACAGACGATGCTCCCGTGGCCAACAAACACTCCCTTCTGCCCCTGGGAGGCGGAGGCGTCGTGGTGTCGACGAGAAAGCACAAAAAGGAAAACAGCGGCACGACCACCGTGTCCACCACCACCCACATCGAGGCCCTGGGGTTCTCGAAGATGGCCAAGGGCACCAAGGTCCTCGCCTGCGTCCGGGAAGTCCAGGAACACTACGCCATTGTCAGCCTGCCCAACCTCCTGACGGCCTACATCCTCCCCCAGGGCAAGCCCGGCCAGACCCCGAAATACCCGCTGGCCAACACGCTGCGGGTCGGACAGACGATCGCCGTGGTCGTGACGAAAATCGCCGTGGAACCCGTCAAGGGGGGCAAGCCCCGCCGCCGGATCCAGGTGTCGGCCCTGCCCCAGGCCGTCAACCCGCGCCTGCTGCTGGCGGGGGAGATCGGCGGCAACACCGGGAGCGACCTGACGAGCGCCGCAAACCGCCTGGCGCGGGCGATGGTGCCGATACGGGGACAGATCCTCTCGGTCGAGGACCACGGGTGCGTCGTCGAGCTGGGGTTCGGAAAACGCGGCTTTCTCTCCTTCGATCAGGTCGGCAGCAGCGGAAAACACAAGGACAACAACTATGTCATACTAGAGGAAGACGAAGAATACGAAGACGAGGAAGACGACGATGTTTCGAAGCGCCCGATCATTTTGCAGCAAGGGCGAATCTACGACTTTATGGTGCTGCCAATAAATACCGCCTCGGACAAGGAACAATCCGCTACCACCGTCTTCCCCCTGTCGCTGCAAACCACGCAGCGCATGGCCAAGCAAACGGTATCGAGCCTCACGAGCAATGCTTCTGGCAAACACGGCAAGGGGGGGAGCAAAAAAACAACCACCGTCCCGTTTTCCTTTTCGTCCCTGACTCCCGGCTGGCTAGTCCAGGTGAAGGTCGAAGCGATCGCCAACAACGGTCTCTGCGTGTCTCTCTTTGGGAACGTCTTTCGGGGTGCCATGGAGATGAACCACCTGGGAGCGACGCTGATTCCAAACGCGAAGGACGGGGCGGCCGCCGGTGGCCCGGACGGTGGTTTCCAGCGACTCGCCGACGGCCTCTTCCAGAACCACCAGCACTTCACCGCCCGCATCCTGGCCGTCGACGTGCCCACGAAACTGATCCGTCTCTCCATGGCGCCGCACATCTTGACGCTCGCGCAGCCCAGCGAGCCCAAGAATCCCCTCCGGGCCTTCCCCACCACCGGATCCATTGTTCGGGGCTGTACCGTTGTGAAACTGGATCCCGGCATCGGGGCGCTCCTGGCACTGCCCTCCGAACACAACATTGCAGAAGACTCGCTGCTGCCCAAGAGCATGGCAAAGTCGTGCGACCTCTTTCAGAATTCTGCCTTTGAGGAAACGAGCCACATCCGAAAGGTATACGTGCACATTTCCAAGGCACTGGACGAGAGCGAGGAGGCCGAGACAGACAACGACGGGTCTGTCAAGGGAAAGTTCCTCAAGGAATTTGCACCCTCCACCCAACACGACGTTCGCATTCTGAGTACCGGTCACTGGTTGGAAGGAATCGCGACCGGTGGATGCGCCCCCTCCATCCTGAAGGCGCACGTTCTTACCCATGCCGATCTGGTTCCCGGAAAAGTTTACAAACAGGTGCCCATCTGTAGTCACTTGCAAGGTGGAAGCATCCTGGTGCAGCTGGGAGGAGGAAGCAGCAGATCAAGCAAGGGAAAGAAAAAGAAGAGCCCGTCGTCCTCGCACCAGGTCTCGGGACTCATTCCTCCCGCTCAATTGTTTGACGTAGTGTCGAAGAATTCTTCGGAATACAGGCAAAAGATTTTCAAAACAAAATACGCCGTCGATGCCAAGGTCGACGTGAGGGTTTTGTGGGTGGATCCCATCCGGAAAAAGTGTCTGGTCACTGCAAAGAAGACGATTGTCCAAGCGAGTCAGGAACAGATCATTACCGATTATTCGGATGCCAAGGTCGGTCAGATCGCCGTAGGATTCGTATCTAGGGTAGACGACCAGGGCCTCAGCATCACCTTTTGCAACAAGGTTTACGGAAAAGTCACGGCGCGGTCTTTGGCAGCGGATTTAGGAGTGGAAGATCACAGAGAGACGTATAGCGTCGGCGATGTTGTCACGACCCGAATCGTCAAGGTGAAGAAAGTTACTCGAAAGCAATCATTCGAAGAAGACGACGAAGATAGTGAAATGGATGGAGACGACGATGTTGAAATGCAGTCCTCTGGCGGTCGCGAACACTTTGAATTGGTTCTTAGTCTCAAGGTTCACGGCGGTGATGACGACGACGATGCAATGAATGAGGACGAAGTCGACATTCACAATCCCCAGCAAGTACGCCTGAGAGCCGGTGCTATCCTTCCAGGTAAATCAATGAAGATTGTCGAGCTCGTCAACGGCAAGCCGAAGAAATCTGGTGGTTATGTACCCGGATACGCAATCGTTAGTATCAAATCGAAACATTTGGTGGACGGAAAATCCCTTGGCAAGGCCAAGATGCTATCCAACATCGAGTGCAAACTACCCTACAACAACCTGGCAGATAGTTTTGAACCTGTCGATATCCTGAACGTAGAAAACCTAGATGCTCTTGCCAAGCGTGTGTTAACCGTCGGAAAGAAAATCAAACAGCAAGGCTTGGTGTTAGTGGATCCCCAAAAGTCAAATGTTGACTATGCTAGTGGAATCGGATCGATGCCGGTGGTGTCTCTCCGAAAGAAGCTCATCGAAACGATTGAAAATCAATCGAATGCGAAGGGAGCAGATCCCGAAAAGGTTCCAATAGTTCCATCGCCTAGCACACGTTTGTTCGTTGGTGCCTATCTTCTCGGTTTCGTGGCCCAGGTTGACACGCGCCACGGTGCCTTTGTGCGATTTCTGGACGGCATGACGGGTTTGGTGCCGAAAAAGAGTGGCGGCTTGCAGCTCCATCTTTACGATACCCTGGTCACCAAGATTGCGGTCATCGATGACTCCGTCGTTCCCCACCGTATCATGCTCGAAACCGTTTCGGGATCAGACCATATTGCTTCCATTGACACTAAGAAGATAAATACATCCTTCAAGGTCGGTGATAAGATTTCCAAGGCAAAGCTGACGAACATTCATTTCCTAGAAGCATCCCTAAGAACGGGTCCTAATAAAGAGAGTGTTTACCTGCATTGTTCGGATAAAGATTCCAAGCTTTCTGTCATCAAAGAACGCAAAAAGCCCCTTCGCAAACAGTCTCCTGATGTTACCAAAAACCACCCTTTCTACAATCTCAAAGCCGGTAAAGAGCTACAAGATTTGACCGTCCTTTCTATTCAAACCTCAGGAAACAAAGTCAAAGTGTGGGTTACAGATAAGAAGATTGATTCGGAAAAGTCCGACGCACCTCTTTTTATCGAAAAAGCTTCTGATCTCAGTCAAGGAATGAAAATTACGGGTATCGTCACAGCATTTGCCAAAGACAATAACGGCATCTTCGTCCAAATAAGTCCAAAACTTCGGGGATTTGTTTCTGGTCTGGAGCTTTCGCGCGACACAAATGTGTTGAACGACTTAGAGTCACATGTTCCCTTGGGAGCAGCGATCGAGTGCCGTGTGATCAAAGTGCAAAGCAAGGGCGCTTCCAAAGATCCATTTATCATGTTGTCAGTATTGGCTTGCGAAACAAAATCTGCCCAAATTCCGAAGCCTGTTGCCGGAGATCTTGTGATTGGAAGGATCAATAAGGATATGAAGTCCGTTCTTGCTCCTTCCTTAATGCTGAATTTGCGTGGAGCCGTTGGTCGATGCTGCATTACCGAACTGGAAGAACCAGATGAATGGGTGAACATGCCATTGGGACAACCGAAGAAAGAAAAAAGTGATGACGATGATGCCATGGACGAGGGAGATGGCGATGGCGAGAATACTGAAGTCGAAGAGTAAGTGCAATTATTTGGGAATACGATGTTGTGACAAGTGCACCTGCGGAACGGTTATATACACATTCGTGAATCAACTGTGAAGCGTAGTTCCTCGGAACTACTGAACGGCGCAAATATTATTATTGGTTGTTGGTGTGGAGATGCTAGTCTAAACCTAAGACCAGTCGCGATGAACTACCTCCTACATTCATTTTACCCGCAGAATTTGTCTAACATTCTGCTTTTTCTTTACCTTTTTCTTGATCGAATGGTACAGTGATTACGTCAACAAGGAGTATGTTGAATGCAGAGTTCTTGGTAAAGACTCGAGCGGAAAACACGTAGACGTAAGTTTGCGTTCCAGTCGAATCAGTGGAGACCTCGAAGATGACCCCGCACCGACCACGGGAGATGTAGTCCAGGGATATGTGTTACAAACGACAAACAAAGGGTGCTTTGTTCGCATCTCAAGAACTGCTGAAGGTAGATCGACACTCAGAGAACTATGCGATGGTTACATTGCGAATCCTACTGCGTCTTTCCCGATGGGGCGGCTTGTCGTTGGGAAGATCAAAGAGACTCGACCCGTATCCAAAAAAGGAAGACACTCCAAGGATTCCGTAAAGATTCAAGCCGATTTGGACATGAGAGAATCAGTCCTTCTGGAGGAGGCAGAAAATCTTTTGTCTTACGAAGACATCGAGGAAGGAAAGAAGTACAAGGGAACTGTACAAACCGTCACTAACTACGGTGTTTTTGTTCGAATCGAACGAAGCAACATGGACGGGCTGGTGCACTTGAGCGAATGCAGTGACAAGTTCGTGAAAGATCTGGAAGCTCTCTACAGTCCTGGGGATCTTGTCAAGGTTCTCGTGGTCAAGAAGGACGACGAGGCGAAGAGATTGGGACTAAGCATGAAGGCCAGTCACTTCGAGGACGACTCCGATACCGACGACTCGTCGGTCGATAGCGATATCGAAATGCAAGACAGCGACGACGAAAGTGACGACATGGAAAATGTTCGAGAACTACAAGATTCCGACGATGGTTCGGATTCCGACGACGAAAATTACGCCGCGAAGCTCGCTGCCAAAATGAATGACGAGGACGACGATGGCAGCGACGACGACGGCTCGGGCTCCGAAGATGACTCCGAAGACGAAGGCGATGGCAGCGACGACTCGTCCTCCGACGACGAGAGCGACGACGACGAAAAGGATGTCCTCGATACCAACGTCGGCTTCAGCTGGGGCGCGGCCGCCCTCGGAAGCAACTCTTCCGGAGCCGGGGCGAAGGAAGGCGATTCCTCGGACGACAGCGATTCCGATTCGGACAGCGACGACGACGAGGGCGAATTCGGAAACGAAAAGTCGAATTCCCGCAGGTCCCGAAAGCGCCAGGCCAAGAAGCGCCTCGAGGAGCAGGAGACCTCCCGCCGCGAAACCGCCCTCGCAGACGGTACCGCCGACAGCAACCCCGAGACGGCCGGCGACTTTGAGCGCCTGCTGAGCGGGGAACCGAACAACTCGGAGCTGTGGATCCGCTACATGGCCTTCCATCTCTCCCTCGCGGACGTGCCGGCTGCCCGGAAGGTGGCCGAAACCGCCCTGGAGCGCATCGAGTTCCGGGAGGAGAAGGAAAAACTCAACGTGTGGTCCGCCCTGCTCACGCTGGAGCACAAGTTTGGCAACGACGAGACCTTCCAGGGCGTCATCGATCGGGCCTGCCAGCAGAACAACCCGAAACAGGTGTACATGAGGGCCTGCGAAATCCTGGCCAACGACGCCGAGCAGTCCTCCAACGACCCCGTTTCCGTCAAGAAGGCGGACGCTTTGTTTGCAACCATGTGCAAGAAGCACAAGTCCAAGAAGACGGTGTGGCTGGCCCACATGCGTTACCTGCTGAAGCAGTCGCGCGACAAGGACGCCCACGCCCTGATGAAACGAGCGATGATGAGCCTCGGGAGCCACAAGCACGCGGAGACAATGAGCAGGTTTGCCCAGATGGAGTTCGAGCTCGGAAGCCCCGAGCGCGGGAGAACCATTTTCGATGGTCTCTTGCTGAAATACGCCAAGCGATTGGATCTGTTCTTTGTCTACCTGGACAAGGAATGCAAGTTTGGAAACCTCGAGCACGCCCGGTCCATGCTGGAGCGCAAGGTGGAGGAGCGCAAACTGTCCGATCGCCAGATGAAGAGCCTCTTCAAGAAATGGTACCGAATGGAAGAAGAACACGGTACCGAGGAGACCCAGGAACACGTGAAGGAATCGGCCCGTGCCTATGTTACGACGTCCACCAAATAAGAATAGAAGTCTAAAGCTATGGCATACTAGTATACCTGTAAAATATATTTCTCACTCGCAAAATACCGTAGCAGTTGCAGGGGCAACCATCGCAACTGCCTAGCGCCACGGAAGCCAAAAATAAAAAAACATCAAGTTGGTGGGCATCAGTACTGATGAATCATCGCAACAGAGACACCAGAATATTTTTTTACAAACAAAACCACTATTGAGTGTTGAAAACAACAACGTTTGCACGATGCGGCATCTTTCTAATATGATTACCCCGTCTCAGATGCAGCCAAAACATACATGCATGAAAACAAGGTTACTGGGGCTCCACCCCATCCATCAAGCCCCACAAAATGTTTGCCGTTTCCACCGGCGAATAATCTCTCGGATCAATGCTAAAGAGCTTGAAGGAATTCTGGGAAGGCACAGCCTGCAAGTCCATTCCATCGATTATTCCATCGCGCCATACAAGACAAAAGACAATACAAAAAACATGAGATGCGATTGGTTTTTGAAACGACCCAATGGGCGCAAACCATGCGGCAAAAGGCCGGAAACAAACCAAGCGACAAAAGAAGCACGCACCACCTGGCCCGACAGCAGATCGGGGTCGCAAAAGTCCCACTTGATGCCCGTCGTCGAGGCAAAGAGGGAGATGGTCATCTTCAACCGGGGGACGTGCTGCTTTCGTTGTTCTTCCACGTCCATGATCTCGTCCAGCTCCTGCGCCGCTTCCGCCTGGTAAACGGCGATGTTTTCCTGCGAGGCGCGCTGGCGGCTTTCGAGTTCGTCGATCTCCCGCAGCAGCGCCTTTTTTTCCTCCTTGAGGCCGCCGAGTTCTCTGGACAGGTCCGAGAGGTCGCTGGATTCCTCCCGGTAGAGCTCCCTGGCCCGCTGGATCTGGTGGGCCAGCCCGGCCCGGACTTCTTCGGCCCGCCCGAGCATTTCGGACTCTCTCTCCTCCTCGGCCGCGCCGCCCTCCAGGAAAGAGCCGATGGCCAGGGCGATCTCGTCGTCCCTTCCGCCCTCCGAAGCGCCAACGGCGAAAGGCCCCCCGGCCGCTCCCCACCTTTCGCGGAGGAGTTTCATTCGCTCCATCGGCGTCCTCGCCGTCGGGTGGACGCCCTGGTTGGGGGGTCCTTGTTCGTTTTCGTTTTCGTTTTCTTGGTGGTTGCTGTCGTTTACAATCACCATTTTGGTCAGCTCGTGGGTGACGTAGTCCACGTTCTCGTTCTTTCGCTTGGAAGCCGTCATGGTGATTCGTTGGATGGCTGGTTAGTCTTTGCGGGCCTGCTGACCTATCTCGGGAAGACCGCACGGCAATGTCAGGCGGCACGATCCGATGCGATTCGCAATGGCAACAGGAATGTTTGCAGTAGCGGTACTGTACGAGAGTACGGCTGTGGAATAGAACAAACGGGTTTTGGTGTTGATCCACCTCGTCGCACAAAACTGATGTTGTACCGTACGATAGTTCCCAGCCGTTACTTGGTTCAGTTCGAAGGACTTGAATTTCAAATTCTCTGCGTCCCCGCGCGTGTCGGTTGGTCATTGATTTTATTTTAAGGTTAGGGTTAGAGTTGAATTTCTCGCCCGGAGGGCAGGATTTGTCCTGTTGTACGAATAAGAATTACCCTACCGTACTGCATGCTACGCTACGCTACCGTGCGAGTGCCGCAGATCCAAAAGTGAAAAAATTGACGAACTACGAAACTTTGGAACAGCGCAAACCATGAACAAATACACTACCATCAACATGGACCTGCTAGCGGGATACGGGTCGTCGGACTCCGAGGACGGTCCCTCCCCGGCTTCCGGGAACAGGGACGGCGAGACCGGAGAGCCGGGACCACAAAAAGAGCAACCAAAGCCAAAGCCAAAGCCGGCAGGGCTCGCGCTGCTGCTGGGGGGGGGCGCCGACGACGGTTCGTGCTCGTCGTCGTCGGAGGGCGCTGCGCACCGGGGGCAAGCGGGCCGCGGCGGCTCTCCCGCGGAACCGGCTTCCAAGAAGCCCCGCCGCGGCGGGAACGAGGGGAACCACGACACCAACGGCGGCGGCAGCAGCAGCCGTTTGTTTCTGGCACGGCACCGCCTTCCGTTTCCGCGGCTGGCGTCGCTGCGGAGCGGTTCCACGAGTCCGTCGTCGTCGTCGTCCATGGTGCATCGGAGCAGGGACTCTTTGTCGCGGGAAGCTCCCCGCCACCGCGAAAAAGGTTCGCCCGAGACAATAACGGCATCCATCGGGAGCAAACAACACCACCAGCGGTTTCGGTTTAAGCAACTGGCGGCGCTGGTCGCACCTTGTGGCGGCAGCCACAAAAGCTGGGCCGAGGCCATCAAGAGCGAGCAGGGATTCCACAACCCGGGCGTCTTTCAATCGGTGATGGAGCGCTCTGGAATCACCGAGCCCCTGGGGAGCCGGGCCGATCCCGCGTGAGGGAGCGATCGATCGATCGAGAAAAAGGCCGAGAAAAAGGCCGAGCGACCGGCGAAAGAACAAGCAAACGGTGCGGCTCGGTACAGGCGCCGTGCGTGCCCGCCGTCCCCCGGACACTAAGACAGACGAGGCAAAGGATTCGACAAGCGCGCGGGATGGGGATCCTTTGCGGCGAGCACAAGGCCACCACGGCACACGACAAGCCATTCGTTTGGCACGGGGAGTTTCTCCGATCGCCTCCCAAGCGCTCCAATCCGTCCATACACTACAGTAGTTCAGTTTTTTGCGTTTCATCCGTATAGTTAGTTTACAGCTACCCTTCTATGTCTGTGCGCCGCGTGGAAAGAGCAGCCCAGCGGAGCCACGCCGCGCCATCATTGGCGGTCCCTGCCTAGCTCTCGCCGTCCTCGCTCGGCGGCGGCGGCGGAGGAGCCGACGGCGGGGGCGGGCCGCTCTCGGACTCTGCTTCCGCCGGAGCCGACGGAAGGCGGGGCGGGCTTCCGGCGCCAAGGGCCTCCAGGGAAGGGATCATCCGCTGGCAGGCCTCGTGGATGCGGGCCGTGTAGGAGACCTGGGCCCGGGCGTGCGCCAGAACGGCGTCCCGGAGCATCCCCACCAGCCCGGGCTTTTGCGCCTCGGCGTCCCTCAGGAGCCGCCGGGTGACCTCGCAAAAGCGGTTCCGGTCGGCCTCGATCCGGGCCTCGAGCTCGGCCCGCTCGCTGGCCAGCTTGTCCGTCACCTCCGGGGGTTTCGGGGCCTTCTGCGCCCTTTCCAGGGCGGCGGTCTTCTCGAGGAAGCTGTTGTTGGAGTGGGTGTAGGCGACCTGGGCCTTCTTGCGCTGGCCCAGGGCGATCTCAAAGGCCGACACGGTGTTGGCCAGCTTGTGGATGCCGTGGCCAAAGAGGGATTCCTCCTCCTTGTGCTTTTGCCGGAGCAGGGTGGCCATCTCGTCGGAAAACCTGCAGATGCCCGCCATTGCACTCTTGGCGTCCTCGTTCTGATCTCCGTGCTGCTGCTGCTGCAGGTAGGACGTCCTCCAGAGGCCGACCGGGATCCCGAGCTCGTGGTGGGCCTCGGCGTTCTTCAGGGTCGATTTGACGAGGGCATCCGACGCCCTGGCCAGGCTCTTGACCTGCTCGCTGACCTCCGAGACGTAGGCGTGCAGGGCGACGACCTCGGCCTCGTCCGGGGTCGTCAGCAGCTCCTGCGAGCCCGACGACAGGCGCATCTTGGAAAAGAGCTTGCCGATCCCCTTGGCCGCCACCGTGGCCTTGCTGGCGGGCTCGGAGGTCCCGGCGATCTCCTCCGCCCACTTGGTGGCCTCCGTGGGGACCGCGTGCTCCACGGTTTTCTTCCCGTCGTCAAAGTCCTTGCCGAGCGGGAGCAGCATGAAGGGGGTCATGGACGGGGCCCGGCAGAGCTCCTGGTGGCGGGCCACCGCCAGCAAAAAGTCCTGGAGGTCCCTCCGGCGCTCCTCGAGGAACTCGGGGGTGAACTTCTTGGACGACAGGAGGGTCCGGGTGTGCGGGATGATTGGAACGAGGGCCCCCGGGACCTCCGTCTGGAGCCGGTGGTAGAGCCAGCGAAAGTCCGAGTACCGGCGCCGGACCGAGTTCCCCTCGGGCGTCGACACCAGGTACGAGGCGAAGCTGTGCCTCGTGTCGGGATCCTCGATGCGGGGGTCGGAGACGGTGATACGGATCATCGTTGGCGGGAGGGTGCCTTGGATCGGGAGGGAATCGGATGGGAGGGAACGGAACGGAACGAAATCGAATGGAACAAAACGAAACAAGCTACCGAACACAACTGCAGAATCCGGTCGTTCCTGCTGTAGCTCTGGAAAATGTCGTCGAATGTCGGGGTTTCAATCGATGGAACAAAAGAATAGCGTCGGTTCCCAACAAGGTGCTCCGTTTGGAAACCGGTGTGAGTCGCAGCGAAGGGCTAGCTGGGTCTTGCGTTTCTGTCGTAGCTGCACTCCGGCCTGTGCGACAATCTTCGTTCGGTTTGGGAAAGAGAGAAACGCGCACCACCGAAATCAAATCCTACCGTTCGTACCGCAGAAGATCCGAAGGATAATAATGACCCCGCACATCCTTTAATCCAATGTTGCGTGTGAAACCTACCGAAGACTTTTTGGACGCGTTGAGATGCGTCTCCATCCGTTGTACAGTATCTGTGTACGGTACTAGACGACTGATTTGTACGGTACTCGTACGTAAATACCTACCGTAGAAGAGAATCCTTTTCGTAAGGAACTACAATAGTGCTCGAACGTACGTGCCGTACTAGAACGATTCACTGTACAGTGTACGGTATCGTACAGCGCAGGTGGAGAACCAAGACGAAGCTGCGAACGAGTGCCGTATTCATACTCTTTATGGTCTATGACCATACGGTACCTACCGCACCTCTTCTATTGAATTGCGGGAACGCCTATTTGTTGTGTTTTCTCAAGCAGAAATGCGAGTACGAGTGCTAACTTGTAGAGTGTGCCGAACACGAAAGCTTTTGAGAAATATTTTTCTACAATACAATACAATACAATACAATACAATACAATACAATACAATGCAATACAGTTGCTACCATCACCCGACTCGTTCTAGCTAGCTACTGAACTACGCTGCGGACAGCAGTCGTTTGGTTGGTTCCGGTGTGGCGTGGCACGGCACGGCAGGGCATTCCGGCGGCCTCGAAACCAGCTGCCCGTCCCCCATTTTCGGCCCCCTCCGGGCCGCGCTGTGGGTTGGCTCGTTGGCTCGTTGCTCGCTCGCCATCGCCGCACCGGGCTCACCCGCCCCCCAGGAACTCGGCCTCGACCGAGAGCATGAGCTCGTGGATCCCCCACCCCTTCGCCGCGGACGTCACGTGCACGACCGGGGACTGGGCGGCGCCTCCCCCCCTTGCCCCAAAGGAGGCGTGCCGCAGGCAAAAGTCGTTGGCCTGCCTGACGACCGCCTCGACGGCCACCCTGTCGGCCTTGGTGAGGACGACCGTGTAGGGCAGGCCCGCGTCCTCCAGCCACCGCAGGACGAAGCGGTCGTTCTCGCTCGGGCCCTCCCCCCCGCGGCGGGCGTCGACCAGCAGAAAGACCCGCTTCAGGACCCCTTCCCTTTGGAAGCGCTGCAGCAGGAGGTCCTGGGTGTCCGCCTGCCAGGCCTCCGAGGCGTGGGCCGGGGCCCTGGCGTAGCCGTAGCCCGGGAGGTCCACCAGAAAGCCGCTCACCAGGGCCGGGTCGGGGCGGCCCCCTGCGGGCCCCTTGCCTCCCCTCGGAACCAGGCCGAGGTAGTGTGGGAGACGGGTCCGGCCGGGGACCCGCGAGGCCAGGCACAGGGGCTTGCGCACGAGGGCGTTGATCAGGGAGGACTTGCCGACGTTGGACCGGCCCAGAAAGGCGACCTCCGGGGCCCCGTGCTTGGGGTACTCGTAGCCGAGGTCCTTTTTCGGAGAAAAATAGGAAAACTCCCCCTGCGCAAACAGGGGGGGAGGCACGGGGGCCCCGGTGGAAGGGTGGTAGACCTCCGAAAAGAGGGTGGACGGGTCCAGCGGCGGCTCCGGGTCGTCGTCGTCGCCGTCGTCGTCGTCGCCGTCGCTGTCGCCGTTGGCGTAGTCGTCGCCGAGGGCCGCCTTGGAAACGTAGACAAAGGGCGAGGCGGTGGGCGCCAGGAACACCGGCGGAACGGCGGTCTCCTGCTCGCTCGGTTTCGGGAGTTTCTTCATGTAGTTCCGCGGGGGACGGATTGCAAGCTCGGGCTCCTCCCGGCGTCGCCGGTGCGGTTGGCCCCCGGACCGCTTCGGCCGCCCGGGGCCTGCCCGCTCCCCTCCTCCCCCCCTGGACCGCTGCTTCTGCTTCTGCCGCTGGGCCCGCCGGTGGGTGGTGGCGAGGCAGCGCGTTTGAAGGTGCTTCCTCCGTTCCGCTTCCGGCGTTTGCGTGCTTGTGCCTCCGTCGCGCCACCGCCGGAGAGCGCTTCCGCTTCCCGCCCGGTGGCCACCCGATCCGGGCCGGGCGATTCGTTGCCCAAGCAGGCTCCGGGGGTGCCGGAAAAGGGAGAGGGCCGGCCGGCTCATGGCGGAGGGGACCCAAAAACGACGACCGAACGCGGTCCGTGTCGGTCCGTGCGTGAGAAAACGGAGTGTTGTATCGTGTCGTGTCGTGTATGGTATTGTATGGTATGGTATTGTGTTGTATTGTATTGTCGCGTGTTGTGTTGTGCTTTGTATCTTCTGTGCGGAGAAGTCGAACCAGCGAAGGAGGACGGTGTCGATGTTCGATCGCGGAGAAGGAATTGGAAACGATACGAGGATGGAATTTGTTTGACACCCGGATTGTCGTTGTCGTTGTCGGTTTTGGAGTTGATGTGGGTGGCTCGGAGCGAGACGGAGGAGGAGTCGGTTTCGGGATGGATGGATTCATTCATTCCTTCGAGTCGACGGTAGGTGTGGCACGCACGACTGGCCCGGCCTCGGAGCGCCAAGCCGAATCGGAAGGGTCCTGGATCGAATGATTCGAATGGGTCGAAAAATCCACCGAACGACCGGTCGCAGCACGCGTACGGTACCGGGTACTCGCGGTACGCAACGTACGAGCAACGGAACAGCCGAACCGAAAAGGACCCAAAAGACCAGACCAAACGCTTTGCGTTCTGAAGGGTGTCGCGTGCTGCGTTACGGTGCGTACGAACGGTACAATCTACCGTACGGGTCTCGTGCTACCGCACCGGGCCGGCGCACTCGTTCTCGCTCTCGGTTCTCGTGCCACTTACTCGTGCTCGTGCTTCGTTGTGCCGTAGCTAGGTAGGTAGGGTGGTACGAAGGGATTGCCCCGTTGTGGCGCACCTCTCCCACTCCCCCCCCCCGGGGGGGTGGTTCGTTTCCTTCCCAACCCTGCGATTCCATTTTCCTCCGAGCCGGGAAAGGCCTGGCCGATCCGATCGCCACTCCCTCCCATCGTTCCATTCGACTCCCCCCGCACCGATCCAGCGGCATTGCAACAACGAGGCCACCGAGGGAAGTCCATCGGGGAACGAATCCATCGAACCCGACCACCACGCAGAGAAAGAAAGCCCCAGCAGGTACTAGCTAGGCACCGAGCAACCCAGACAAAGGAATCGCAACGCATCGAAGGAAAACCCTTATTCGTCGAAACACGACGCCGGCAGCCGAAGCACATCCCTTTTGGCATTCCTTTCCCTGTCGGCGGCGGAAGTCTTTTTTTGCTGCGGAGAGAGAGGCACCGTTCACTTCGAGCGTAGTACGAGGCGTTTGGGGTGACTCGTTTCGGAAGGGCAAACCGCAGAGAAAGGCAACCGACCCAGCAAACCGATTCTGCAGTGCCCGAGACACGAACAAAGAATCCGCATCGACATTTGAAACGAAACGAAACAGTAGTAGCGACAGCAACAGCGACACCACCACCATCACCACCACAACAACAACAACAACAACAACAGCATGAGAGATATCGGCAAGTACGCCTCCCGTCTCCCCTCTCCCAAGTCCACGAGGGGGTCCTCCAGCCCGGCCAGCGGCAAGCAGCTTTCCACCCCGGGCCAGAGCCCCGGGGGGAGCCACCACAGCCGCGGCTCCCCGATGGACGACCAGCACAGCGGCCACAGCCGCAGCCAGCGGTCGTCCTCGTCGGCCGGCCGCCGGGCCCAGTACGGCGGGGAGGAGGCGCAAACGCAAACGCCCACGGCCGGGCAGCTGATGGACCAGCTGGAGGAGGCCAGGGCCCGGGACGCCTCGGCCCGGGCGGCCCTCACCAAGAGCGACGCCGTCATCATGGACCTCCGGTCGAACCAGCGCCAGCTCAAGCGCCAGCTCGAGCTCCTCAAGATCGAAAAGGCCGACGCGGCCACGGAGCTCCAAAAGGCCAAGGAGGCCGCCTCCGGAAGCAGCAGCAGCAACAACAACAAAAACGCCGCTGCAAACGGCGGTGGCGGCAGCAGGGCCCAGCAGCAGCGCATCGAGTCGCTCCAGGCCCAGGTCCGGGAGATTACCCAGCAGCTGGAGCAGGCCCGGGCCAAGAACAACAGCCACAACACCAACCATAACAACCCGGACCGGGACGGAAGCCTCCACAGCCGCGAGGACAGCAAGAACGCCCGGGTCGGCGAGCTCCAGGTCCAGCTCGACCGGGCCCACGCGCAGATCCTGACGGCCGACATGGTCCGCAAGGAGCTCGAGGACACGCTCGAGGCCGAGCAGTACACCTGGGAGCTCCGCGTCCAGGACCAGGAGCGCCAGATCGCCAAGCTCCAGCAGGACGCCGGGGCCCTCTCGAACGACCTGGAGGAGTGCCGGTCGCGCTGGAAGGAGGCCGAGGCCGGCTGGAACGAGGAGCTCGGCGAGCTGCGGTCCGAGCTGGCGGGGGCGAAGCAGCAGCTGCAGCACGAGCGCGAGCAGCAAGGCAGCAACACCAACAACAACACCAACAACAACAGCACCAACGACTCGCCGGAGTTGTCCTCCGCCCACGGGGACCTGCTGCAAAAGATCCACCAGCTCGAGTCGGAGCGCGCCGAGCTGCAGTCCTGCCTCGACGAGGCCCTCAAGGAACTCGAGGCCGTCGACGACGAGCTCCGGGTCGGGGAAAACAGCAAGACCGGCGCCGACGACCAGCTGGTCGAGTCCCTCCAGCACCTGCTGCGGTGGGTCTACCAGGAGGGGCCGGTGGAAACCAGGCTCGACCACGGACAGCTGGCCTCGCTAAGGAGCGACCCCCATCGCCTCGTCTCCCTCGTCCAGGAGGCGCTTGAGGGCTGGCTCGAGGCCGCCTCCTCCGAAGCCCTAGACCGGGAGAAGGCGGGCAGCGAGGAGCGGGAGAAGCAGAAGGAGGCGATCGACCGGCTCGAGGGCGAGGCGGAGGCCGCCCGGGAGGAGCTCTCCAAGAAGCAAGAGGTCCACGCGGAGCTCCGCGAGTCCCTCCGGGAGGCGGTCTCCCTCCTCAAGCCCCTCCAGGACGCGGTCGCGGCGGCCGAGGAAGAGAAGAAGGCGATGCAGCGGACCATGCAGGACCTCGAGCGGGACCAGCGGTCGTCCCTGGACGAGGCGGCCCACAAGTCGATCCGGATCAGCACCCTCGAGGGACAGGTCTCGGCCCTCCAGGACCAGCTGAAGGAGGAGAAGCGCTTTGCCAGCGTCCGGGAGTCCCTCCTCAAGGCGCACCAGGCCGCTGGCGGGCCCGGCAGCTCGACGAGCGACGACAGCGAGTCGCTGGCCAGCATCAAGCGGGCCCGGGAGGAGCTCCGCCGGAAGCGCGAGAGCGAGGACAACCTGCAGAAGCTCCTGAAGGACGCCCAGTCGCGCTTCAGCACCCTGCACGACCAGAACGAGGACATCTCGGCCCGGAACCGCGAGCTCGAGGGGCAGATCCGCAAGCAGGCCGGATCGGACCACGGGCAGCAGAGCGACGCGGACACGACCCGGACGACGCAGCTCACCGAGACCATTTCCCTGCAGGACGAGGAGATCCGGAGGCTCCGGTCGGAGCTGGACCGGGCGAGGCCGCTTTCGTCGCCGTCGTCGCACGCGGGCTCCTCCCGGGCGGCGTCCTCGCTCGAGCGGGAGCTGGAGGCCGCGAGGGGGGACCTGGCCCAGAAGGAACACGCCAACACCGTCCTCAACAAGTCGCTCAAGGAGGCCCTGGGCCTGCTCAAGCCCCTCCAGATGCACCTGGAGGCCGCCGAGATGGAGAAGAACGAAACCTCCAAGGAGCTCCGGAACCTCCGGAAGCGCTTCCGCCAGCTGCAGATGGGAGAGATGGTGGACGACCAGTCGAGGTCGACGGTCGGGGGCAGGGCGATCGACGGCGGCGTGGAGCTCGCCAAGATCAAGGAGGAGCTGGAGGAGACCGTCCGGCAGCTGGAGCTCGAGAACTCGGAGCTCCACGACGCACTGGACGACCTCACCGAGGGCGGAAACAAGCAAAACAACGAGGCGAAGACGAGGCACCGGCTCGTGGAGCTCAACAGCCTGTACGAGGTGACGCAGAACCAGCTGGAGGACGCCCGGGTCGAGAACCACGCGCTCCTCAAGGCGCTCCGGCAGAAGGAGGCCGAGGAGATCGAGCGGAGGGCCGAGGTCGTCCGGCTGGGCGAGCAGCTGCACAAGACCGAGTCGGAGCTCACGAACGCCAAGAAGATCGCGCAGTCGGCCCTGGTCAAGGTCGAGGAGCTGACCATGTCCAACATCGAGCAGCTCTCGATCCTCCGGGACTCGCCCGGGAGTGTACACCGGACCGACCGCTCGAACCAGCACGGGGGGTTCTCCTACTAGCCGCCGGACCGGGGTTTCCCGGGAACCAATTCGCGACGCACGAGAGACAGGCCGAGAAGGCACGGCACACGGGGACGGGGAAGAATGCAAACTTTTTTGGATGGAATTCGTTGGTAGTGGTCTGCCACGCGAACCAAACCTAGGAATCCACACAAGAAAATAATATGATAGTATTGTCGTTGCAGAACGAATTCAAAGATTGTCGCAGCGATGGGTTACTATGCGAATGCTTTTTGAAAGAATGCGTCCTCTGGCTCTAGGCGCAGACCCCGGGACGCAATTTTCAATTATTGGTAGTTTCAGTTCTTTGCCGTTGTTGTTTGTTTCCTGGATTTTGCCAAATAGGGGTGGGGTTCATCGCCGTGGTGCTTTTCTGATGTTTGCTTTCGATTTCCGCAGCCGTTTGTTTGCATAAACGTCGACGGGGTCGATGTCCTCGAGTTTTTGCATTTTGTACAGCAATATCTTTGGCAGCTGCTGGACCTCGACGTTCTTCCAGGCCATCTGTTTTTGGATCCGAACCGACGCCGAGGCACCCTCGTCCATCATCATTAGTTTGGGAAGAAGAAACTCGGGTCGGGAAAACGAAAAGAACACGAACCAACCCCCGGGACGCAATACCCGCGATACCGTGTTTTGTATTTGGTGCAGTTGGTGGAAGTCTGTGCGAAAGAAAGTTCTTGGTTGTCAGAGAGAGAGAGAAATTTTGGATGACACTCTGGATTTCAATTCGTGTGTTTCACTTCGCATTCGTACCTTCTGCGCAAAATATTGCATCGATCAGGCCCTTGTCGAGACACGCATCCACCATTCCGTCCCGGAACGCCGATAACTCGGTTGCGTCGTCCTGCACAAAGTTCATGGATCCTTTTGACACCAAATCACTGCATCGCTGGCGCATGGTTTCGACCACATTGTTGGATACATCTACCTGTATGAGAGGACCCTTAAAGCCTCCCTCTACTACCATTTCTTCGCCTAGCTTTGAGTTGCCGCATCCCAGCATAAGAATAGATTGCTGCCTTTGGTTTTCGATAGAATTGAAATCGTACGAAGCAACATTCAATGAGGCCGCTAGCGTCGACTGGATTGATTGATCCGAAGGGAACGACGTAGATTTTTTAGCATCCCACTCGATGGGGCGATACTCGTATTCTTTTAGATCTGATAACGAAACATCTCCCCATTCGTAAGAATCATCTGGTCCGACTGTTTTCCAGGCACATTCCGCGTGCAGCATTGTGAAATTTGTAAAAACACGAGTTAGCTCGTTTCCACAAACACAATCAATCCTACGTCTGGTCGATATCCTATACACAAGAACGGGTAAGGAAACTTACACGATGTGTAAGCTTTGTCCCAATAGGCAGGATCCCCGTAAGGTGGACACGGCAAACGGAAATGTTTCGAGACAACACCTTTAATTCGATCAATGACGTAGCGGCCTCGCAAAGACATGGTCTAGTACAGTGTCAACAAGATACAAATCACTCGAGAATAAGGAATTAGTCAGAGTAAGAACGCCAAGGATCAACTCTCCTCTTCGGACGTCAAGTGAAATTGTTTTCATGATCCAACATTTTTCATCAAAATCTACTCTATTTCCAAAATCTCAAAATCGACATCTGATGGGTTGTGTTTGACTCCAGGACACGGAGGGATGAATTATTGGTCTATTGGGGGAATTTTAGGGGGATTCATAATATCGAACTTATGTAGCTTTGTACCCCTAAAACATACGTTATTGGAGCCCTTCAACGAACGGAAAAAAGTGGCGCTTAATTTGGGTCACAGATTTGGAACGTGCGTCGAACGGGAAGATCATTTTTCTTGTGGCGCTTGTGGGCGCTAAAAGTCCCAACGCTGGACATCGAAGCAAGCTGGGCGGGCTTTCAGCGACAACGACATAGAGTGGCAATAACCCCAACAGAAAAATGAGTTTTCAACGTCTAGCTAGTATGTACTACCTATCGGAACATGTGTCTTCTTTGTTCTCTAACGCCTTTGGTTCAAATGCAACATGATAACAACTTAGAGAAGACAATTGTTGCAAGGATAGAATATGTGTAGTACAGTATTTCCTTTTTGATGTCGAACTTCCAGCCCTTTAACCTCTGCAGAGCTTTTCCAGATTCTGGACCTACCCATTGTCATTGGTGATGTCATTGCCCTTCTTCAATGAAACTATTGTTTCGTGAAGCATGTCTTCGAAATCCACACAAGAAGCAATGCTAAGATTAAGATGTGAATGTTTGAATTATGTATACTTTACAAAATTTAAAATAGTACAGTAGCTTGTCCCTTAAAATTGATTGTTCCAGTTGGCCCCTTCATAAGAGTAAATAGACTGCAATAGGCAACATCTGAACCCCACGCCATGTTGTTAGAACCCCGGAGCTCTCTTGCATTGAGCTCTCTTGCATTGAGCTATACTCGTCTGCGTGCCTCAGAATTTCATCGTCCGCAAAACAAGTCATTCCCAAGTATCCCGACATGATTTGGGTGATCGATTCTATTCTGTCAGCCATCAGTTGTTCGACATCTAGCTCTTCGCAGGCCGCCGAGAAGCAACCCGGGTAGTGATCAAATTGATAATACAAGCTTTCCTTTGTCTTGGCGTTGTAGCACTGTATCGAATGTTCTGTTTCGTAGAATTTATCTCCATGCCGTTCGCACACGTCTTGGAGTTTGCTTGGAAAGCGACGGAAATCGAAGCTACAATTCGAATCTTTACCGTGCTGATCACACACATCCTCGATGCTTGCATTCTCCAGGTATCGCTTATCAACGGCAGATACCTCCAGACGTATATCCTCATTCATCGCAAGGATGCTTTCGGTAGCTTTTGCACACGACTCCGGTTTATGTCCAATATCAACAATATCATTCATGCCCGCTCTCGTCGACCCAACAGGCTTCGTTTCCCCAATTTTTTCTTCGTCTCGCTCGGAGTTAACGGACGACGCTTCGCCGCGATAGATTCCACCAATGCTTGTGCCCCCCCTCACTCCAGCCGACGATTCTGCATCGTCCGGCATTTTCCCGTATCGGGACGCGCGATAAGCATGGAAAGCGTCCGAAACGTCCCCAGTTGCGCTGACCTCAATAGTCACACAAAAATGTATGGCGGAGAGGAAAAGAAGCGCTATCCGACCTCCAGATAAGTTTGTCATGGTTCGTGAATACAATGATACAAGAAGTGAGATTTGAAGGGAGCGCGTCGGAACAGGTAGTGAAGCAGGTACCAGGTACTGTACGGTATGTCAATGAAGATGTGAAAAAAGTGTGTGGTTTACCATATTCACAACCTAGTTAGCTTCGTGTTGTGTCAGCTTGCTGTCCCCGTTGGTGACATTTTCGCATACCGCACGGATCGCAATGCGCATTTTAGAATGAATCGGTTCGTTCCCTCCCTTTTTAGTCATCACGTAGGAACCGTTTCAAAGCCGGCGACCTCGTTTGGCATATACGGGAGTCAGTGGCAAATATGTCAATGAAGACTTTGGTAACGGAAAAACTATCATCTGGTAGTATTTTTTCTCGTATGGAAGAATCTCGTAGGATTTTGTTTCTCACGAAGGATGTTTTCAGAGTCATGGTTCATCGACTGGACAAAGAACGATTGAGTCGGTGGTTCACTGGACAGATACTGTTATTTTCTCTCGTAGGAAAAACTGTTGGATACCGGTTATGTTAAGTAACTTTCAATGTGCATGCCGATAAATACTGGGAACTTTTTTTGAACACGATGACGTAGAAAATGTACGAGTGTCAACGCAGATTCGATTTCAATGTAACAGTACGTGTGGTCATGGTACGGTAGAAAATGTTAGGTCTTGGAAAATTCGTCGTCCATATCATCATTGAAGATTTTACCATGTACCTTTGCTACTAGAGCCGTTACTGGAATGGAACCAGCAGGCGCTGCTTAACACACAAAATGAAGCATTTGAATGAGTCTGTGAACTGAATACTAAACTTCTTGATACTTAAGAGGCAGGGGCTGGAAGAATTTCAAAAAAATTCTGGTAGCGTGGCATATATTTTGGTGGTGCTGGTACTACTAGCAGCGTTTGTGGTAGCAATCTGGTAGTAGTAGTAGCATTGAGCGATGGTACTAGCAATCTGGTAGCAATCTGGTAGGATTTACTATGGTAGATGGTAGGAATACCGAATTGCTACCAGATTGCTACAAGAATAAATGCTACCAGATTCTTGTAACTGCTCTGGTAACCTTTGTGGTGGTAAACACTCCTCATTTCACATAGTAAAAGTGGAGCATAAATAAAGCAAATTTTTGTTCCTGGACTGCTGTTTTAAACTAACTAAACTTTGATAGGACTGCTTTACAGAATTGGTTCATAAAAGCAGCAGCAACAACTACAACAACAAGCAACAGTATTGATAACAAAGCAGTATGGTGGTATGAGATCCTTCTAGGGCTTTGATGCCCTCATAATTCACAATGGCAAGAGCTGGATCATCCTCCTCTAAGAAAGGCACGCATCAGGAAGAGCAAAGTTGGAATCAGGAATCAGTACACCAGAAACTAGAGCTATCAAAGGAGATTGCTTGCTATAACTTTTGGCTGTATTTAAATAGCAGAAGGCTGGTGGGACCCTGACAACAAGCCTTCTTCTGTTTACAACTGCAGAAGCTCAGCTTACATTCAGCAACGCATCAAATCATCACGGTGGCCCAAGATTGGGAAGGTACTAGTAGGTTGTTGTCACATATGTTGCTGTCAACACAAACCACAAACATGGTCCATGCGTTTTATTGTTCCTTTACTAGAGTATGGTGGCAACACTTGCTCAAGATCTACAGAACTGAGGAATCTGACTTATTGATGCATACAAAGAAATAGAAGAGAAGCTTGCAGTAATTGCCAGAGCCAAGGAGGAGGAAGAAGAGAAATTTTCTGAAGAAGAATATTTGGAATCAGAAGACAAAGAAACAACCCCCACAATGCCACGCAACAACAAGAAGAGGAGCAGACACCATATGAGATGAAATGCTTCCAGAGCTTCTTGCTGGAAACATGTCAATCTCCAACAACAAGAAGAGTGGTAAATGTGCTGATAAGAATGATCTTCAGCAGTGGGTTTCTGAATCTCTCATGTATCCAGCTCTTTCCAGAAGATGGACAACCTTTGACCATCATACTGATGATATGGTGAACCATTGCTTGGTGAGACTGCTCACGCACACTGGAGCAAGGAAATCAGACTACATCCTTCAATGGAATATACCTTTCAGGTGCAATGCAAGTGGCCTACTTTCATGAGACAGTGCATGACTCAGGTTGATTTAGATGTAACAACAGCAAAAGATGGATCTACTTTTCCAACCTTTTGGAGGGATCATGAACTGTGGACTAGCATGGGAATTGAAGCAATGGAACTCAAGGAACCTGATAGATGCATCTGGTCTGAGGGAAATCTTAAGTTCCAGAAGAGGATGGATGCCTCTGCTGTCTATGTGGTTGCTGAAGTTCTTGTTGCAGGAGTTCAAGTGGAGGGGGGGCAGATTGCTGATGCAATGGTCCTTCAAATCATATTCAAGGAGAAACAGAATGATGATAAAAAACCAGCTGCCTTCCAGTCTCATATCAGCACTAAGAGAGGTGGTATCAAGATGGATAAGTCTTCTCCTGCTGCTACTAGTAGTACTCGGACCCATCCTTGTTGGCCACCTCCAGCCCCACCAGCAGCGGGACACAGCGGGGGAGAGGTGGAGCCCCAGAAGAAGAAGACTAAAACAACAACTAACAAGACACCTTTGCTGTTACCTTTACAAACTTTCTCCTCCTCCCAACAAGTCTGATGCCACAAATATGATTGACAGCCAACAATTAACTGGTGTTAATACCAAACTCACAAAACAAATGGAGGGGACAAGCATCACCACAGTAACACTAAACTCCTTAACCAATGGGTCATTCCCGTTAATCTAGATGGTCTAAAAGTCTAAAGTAGACATTTTAGACTTTTTAGTTTAACGGGAATCATTAAAAACAGGCCCCCAACGGACTAAATTTTTGGCTTTTAAGGAATCCGGAATCTCAACAGAAAGGACTAAGACTACTAAGACTGGATGAACGCGCGGGCGCCCTTTTTGAGTACAGTACCAAGTAAAACACGAAATTTTCGATACTGTGATTTACTACATGATGAAATAAATTTATTCATAAACACCACTGTATCCTAAACAAAAGACAATAGTTGCCTTCCAGCAAACAAAAGAGRCAYGATGGGTGTCATCRAGACCCTTTGCATATACTGGGCAATCAAGCATAGAGGACGCTTGGTAGAGGAATGGGAAGACAAACAAAAGACTCCAGAGGAGAGACGCAGGAGGGACAGGAGAACCCCCCGCMTTGCAATTAGGAGATATGCAGACTCGCCATTCCTGTTCCTCTTCCAGTCTGGTTGTGAGCAAGCGCTCCTCAACTGCTGTGGTGTAGACCACAGGGTCTTCAGGGATCTCCTTGAGCTATTTGGTCCAGCTTTCAACAGATACTCAATCAAAAACAATGAGATTGTTCTCCTTCCCCCCCTTAGGAGTGGAAAAAAGAAAGGAAAGCCAAGAGAGGCCRACGCGACTTGTTGTCTTGGACTAGTGCTCTTCTGGTACAGGACTAGAGGATCTGTTGCAAGGGGAATAGCTATGGCATTTGGTCTTACATTGACTGTGATGTACAAATGGCTCAAGTTCTCCATGAGGATCCTCCTATCAGTGCTCCACAACCATCCACTCGCCATGGTCAGTCTGCCAAATGAGCAAGAAATGAATGAGTATGTTAGGGCAATTGGAGCAAAATATCCAAGACTTGGAGAGCAACGCGTCTGGGCAGCAGCAGATGGGCTCAAGACAGAGATCCAGACCTCAGAGGACTGGCTTAAACAAGAGATCTTTTACAACGGATGGAAGGCAAATACTTACGTGAATGGGGTGTTTGTCTTTGCACCGGATGGTAGGATTCGGATTGGAGTCTTCAATTGCCCTGGCACGTGGCATGACAGCGCCATCAGTGACTATGGAGTCTACGACAAGCTTGCCGCAGTGGACAGCACTCTTGCTGGAGGAGCAAAGTGTGTTGTTGATTCAGCATTTGGCTTGTTGGGCAGGGACTATCTGATTCAGAGCTCTCAAAATGATCCAGAGGAGGGGGATGTCCTATTGAATAGGGACGCCACGTCACTACGACAGATGTCGGAGTGGGGAATGAGGATGATCCAAGGACAGTTCCCAAGGATGAAAAACAGGCTTAGATTGGAGGACTTCGGGGAGAGGAAGGTGATCATTCACTTAATGATCTGCTTGTACAACTACCAGTGCAGTACCATTGGACACAACCAGATCTTGACAGTGTTCATGAAGACGCCGCCGGCGACACGTGAGGCAATGGAGGCACCTCATAGGCTTGAGGCGTTGGCTGATGGGTACTTCCATGCAGGGAGGAAGGTGTCTCCAGTTGGAAACAATGTATTCTGTGAATAATTCCCATGGTCAAGTTGGATAAACACAGGAGCTTGTTAGATCTGTTATCGCTTTTCGATTCAATGCAATGCGTTTCGCGTATCGATTCGCGAAACGCGTATCGATTCAATGTATCGATTCAATGCACCAACGCGTATCGATTCCATGCAGCAACCGAAAGCGTATCGATACAGCGATTCAACGCAACGCAATACGAGGAACTTACAGGAGTGATGGCGCCCACCATGGTGGGGGAGGAAGTTTGGTTAGTTTGGTTGAGGTCTGTTTAGTTCACGGCAGATCTTACTGATTACTTTAGTAGTAACAGGAAATAGTGATCCCACGCATTACACCGTGTTGTTCCCAATGTTCTTTCTTATACTACGCGTTACACCGTGTTATAGCAGCTTTGTGAGAATGCTTGGTTTTTGTGCATACCCTTCGTGGGAGTCATTGAAACTAGAATAAACAGCGTTGAAGATATAAGGTATGCAAACAATGCATGTGCATGCCGATCAATGCATGTGATTCGAAAGCGAACCCGTTTCGTGGGATTACATAACGCGTGCTTACTATGAATTCCGTTGAAATCCCGGTTTTCATTGGTATACTTCTAATCCCGGTTCTCATTGTTACTATCAGCAAAATAGAGAACAACACGGTGTAACGCGTAGCGTAGTAAGAAAGCTAATCGATGAGCTCTTTATTTTGCTTTTTGCTGTTTGCTGTACTGTATGTTGAATCGTAATCATTTAATCGTTAATCATTGCTAACAAGAAGGTTGAATTAGTCGCTTTCACCATGGGATCCAGTGCGTGGGCGCTTGTTGTTACTGCTGTTGAGCGCCAACGCCACTGTGGAGGCCATTGTGGAGGCCATTGAGGAAGCAATTGTTTGAGCCATGGTAAGCCAACGTTCATCTCTTGCGTCTTCGCGTTTCGCTCTTTCAGCTTCCCTCTCATCAGCCTTCTTGTCTCTTTCAGCTTCCCTCTTATCCTGTTGCATGAGGTATCCCTTAAGAWCAGCATCCTGTTCAGAAATTTCCTTCTTCAGTCTTCCATAAGATCTCTTTCTTGGAGTTGGTGCTGTCACAACAATGGGTTCTTGTTTGTTGTCATCATCCCCGACAATGGCAGTCGATTCGGAAGTCGATGCTGTTTTGCCCGATTTGCTTGCTTTTGGAGTTAAAGCATACTGCAAGTCCTCATCCAAGTCCTCATCATCCTCATCATTGATGTAACCTTTGACTGGATCAAAGGTCTCCTCTCCAGTTCCAATATTTGCCTTGATTCCAATCAACTGGTGGGCCTCTCTTGCAAGGCGTACGGACTCGGGAATATTTGGATTCCCAGTAGGAATCTTCATTCTCCTCAGTCGATTGAACTTGGTCTTGATGGAATCCTTTGTTCTTCCATAGGGCCAGTCTTGTCCATGTCTGTGAACCACTAGGAGCCAGTCTCCCTTACCAATGGGAAGGATCTCCTTGATGAGAGTCATCAATGAGACGAGCTCTGCTTCAGAGTAGTTTGCAGTACCAGCCTTACRACCAGACCCCTCTACTTTTGATTGACCTCCCGGGGGACGAGGGACAGCTGGTGCCGGTGCAGCTGCTGGAGGAAAGCGTCCCCCATTACATGGAGGAATGGTTGCATAAGGACCAGTAGGGGACAGCATCTTTCTTGCTTGCACAATGAAGATTGTGTGAGGGATTTTCCCCCCCGGCGTCCTGCTCCCTTGAGACAGCGCCTCCAGCAGTTGAGCCTCTCTTTGTTTCAATCTAACGTAAAGCGTAGCGAATAAGACAGGGGACATGGTTATTGCTGTCTTTCTCTTTGGTGTTATGACAGAAAAATACTGGCGCCGGCGCCTTCTAATTTTTTAGTAAATTCTTTCAGTCTTAAATTTGGCGGGTCTTTTCAGTTGAGTCCTACAACGGATTTTCATTCTTGCCTGGATTCCGGTCTAGATTTCGACTTTCTGTCAAGCCAGGATCGTGCGTTGACAGAAAGTCTAAAAATTGAGACTAGATGGTCTATTTTTGGTCTGTCTGTCTATCAATATTTAGACTTTCTAGATTAACGGGAATCACCCAATAGTTTATCTGTTATTCCATGCAATTCTTCTCCAGGTCCCTTCAAGTCTAACCAATCAAATTCATGTGCTAAGGTCCACTTTGCAACCCCCATTGCTACTACCCTTGACACACTGCCTCCCTCACTGGAGTCCTCCCTCTATTCTGGAGTTGCTTATCATTTCCTCCAAGAGAGTTACCAATGATGCAAAAACAAACAAGCCACCTCCATGGGAGTCACAGTTGGGTGTGCTAATGGCAGCACTACTAGTGTGCAGGCAACCAGCACTGCCATCATTGCATGGCCCAAGTTACTACCAACTGCAGCTTGCAAAACTACAAAAGCATATCATCTGACCTCTTACTACAACAAATATCTGCCTCCATACCAGGTGGAGTATCTTGGCATCCATGTCTTGTCCGCTGCCACAACCAAGGAAACGTGGACAAAGGTTGCAAGTAGCACTGTAAAACATTGTTTTTGGAATCTTCCAGTGTTAGTTTTGGTGGTATGGTGGGAGTTCCTCTGCTTTACTAAGAATTATTTTTGCTATTCACTGCCAGAATTGTGGAATGAATGTGGAATAGTCTACTCCTACTATTAGTACTATTTGGCCCATGGAATTGATCCACCCAAGATGTCTTTGGAAGCAACAAGAACCAACAAGCCTTCCCTGACAAATTTAACGGGCACTATTGTCACAACAACAAGAAGCACAAATAAGTCTCCTCTTTACTACTCTACTATGGTTGTATTAGTTCTAGTAGCAGTAGCATATCTTTTGTGTTTGGTTTCTTCTTCCAAAGCCTGTTTTGCTGAAGTGAGGTCTAATTTTTGTAGTAGAATTACTTGATACTTATTATAAAACCATCTACCTAACAAATACTACCTCTGTCCCTAGTAAATGTAATGGTACAGTTTGCCCTACTTTATTTTTTTCAACAAAATAATGGTGCAGTATTTACTTAACAGATTTTGGAGGTTTTGGCTGTTGAATTCTACAAATGACTGTGTATGACTGTGTATGACTTTGTATGACTGTAGAGAATGTGGAGAATGTGTGGTAGAGCCAGTACTAGAGACTAGAAATGAGCATGCATGTGAATAAAATTTATTTTTGCACATGAAATTAAACAGTATATTAGTACGGGAAGCAATATATTGACAATGGTACAGTGCACCTGTTTTGAACAAGAATGACCAGTAAAGGAAAACTCTCTACGAACATAACAAGAATATCATGATAAAGCTCTCAGTCTTGTTAGCCATCATAGTAGTGTGCAAGTAGTGGTCGTGTATCAAAATGACCTTTAGACCCCAAGTGACAGTATTACTAGTATCATATTGAGATGAAAGAATAAGCCTTTTTGACAGCTTCTTATTCCTTTATTGCTGCTGGTAAGGCATTGAAAGGCACACCACATTGTTCAAGAAATGGTATTAAATAAGATCAACATAATAAAAAACAAAGCACCAGTCAAATTTCCCAAATATTGAGCTTAATGGAGCCCAAGAGCAATCTGTACCATTATTTAGGAACGGAGGTAGTATAATACTACTAGTAACTATATTTTGAACCCCTTTTTTGTTTACTTTCTGAGTTTGTGTGTATCCTGTAAACCTGAAGGAAATCATTTTGTGAGTTAAAATAATACAGTCCAGAATCCATTTTGATTATTATTGGAGGGCTGACGTTTGAAAGGCCAAGTTCTTTGCCAATTTATTTTATTTCTCTGGTAGAGTTGTGCAAGAGGAGTGAAATTTTTTATTTGAATCCCACAGTGGGAGAGTTCAACAAGTGATATTCCAATTTACTTCAATTCCTTTTTGGTTCAGTCAAGCTGGATTTTAAAGATCCATATCAGAATAGTGAATATTTTTAAGTCAGCAACATCAAACCCCTTCCCTACCAATGATCAACCATGTAAACATTGAAATCACCTACTTCCTCTGTCCAAAAATGACTGTCCCCTAAGCAACTTACTACTGAAATAAGCCCAACTTTTGGTCAATTTGAATGGTTCTTTTTTGGCATATTCTTGTTCTTGTCCCTAGTACAATTAGACTTGTTCCAATAGTAAGATTGAAATAAGCCTTCAAACAGGGTGATTTTTCATTTCATTTTGATTTTAAGGGGTTGAAAGGGTTCCAATAGTCATTTTGATACGCCAATACTTGCACATGATAGCCAAGGTAGAGTAATTTTTGAGGCTGTACTTTGTATAAGTATAGCTTCTTGCTTTCATAATATTGGTCATTTTTTATTTGAAAGAGGGCAGTGCCATTGTTGTGTTTGCTGTGTCAATACCTTTTGTAATTTTGTTTGTGAAAAATAATTTTCAATCATGTTCATGCATAATTCCAGTTTTCAGTACTGTTTCTACATATTCTACATAGTCATATTTTATTGGGGGCTAAATGAAACTATTTGATGAGTGCTAAGTAAACAAGGGAACTTTCAAAATTTGACAGCAAAATTGGAGTTGCTGGAAGGTCCTCATTGTTGTTGCTATTACTATCTCTCAAAATCTGGAATGATAGACCAAAACCACCAGATCCTGTATTCTCTCAGTGCATGAAAACCTTGGCTGAGGCCTGTGAGGAGTTTAAAACGTTCATGTGATAAAAAGGGTAAACAGCAAGAGTTTGCAAGAATATTGATATCAAGATCTCCTCTTCTTCTGTTTCTTATCTTATGATGACTCAATATGAAGATAGTTCTTCTTGATCTACTAGTAAAGTGGACAAATGCTAGTAGAAGTTCCCATCCATGATTAAGAAGTTCCCATCCATGATTAAGAACTACTAATGGACTCCTTACTACAGTTTTCTTATTCAATACAAAGAGCTTTTAAATAATTTTCAAACCACAATCCCAGACAAACAACTACTACTAGTAGACTCCTTTTTGTATATCATAGTATGTTTGAATATAAAGAGTGTCAATCAAAATTGCCAACAGTCAATGGACTGTTTCTAATCATCTGATGATGACTCAATACAAAGAGCATCAATCTAAATTCTTGCCAAAATCAAGCAACAAAATGTCAATCCATGCCAAGCAAATAGACTACTTGTACTTATCCTCATTTCATGTCCAAATACCAAGAACAATTACCACTGACCAGCAATTTAAATCCCAATTACATCATCATCATCATCAAACAGGTTGTGCTTAACTGTTGTACTAATCAACTGCTTTGAAGTTTTTCAAAAAGTTGATCAAGTTTGATTTATCTTGACTTCCACCATTTTGAATCAAAAAAGGTCAATTGAGTCAAAAGGGAGAACTTTTGCAGACTATGGACAAGGAATCTTTTGCAAAGAAGGAGTAAGATTAGTAGTACAAGATGATATATTTTTATTCTGTACCAAAAATCACCAAGGTACAGCTACAGAAGATGTCTGTAAAGGTATGAGTTGGAAATTTAGAGGTACAAGCAGTACAGCAAGCTAGTGTTATGGAAACACTACTCCTGCTAGCTGACTTCTATTACATCATGAGTCATATCATCAAATTGGCTGAAGACGCACTACTATCAGCAAACCCAGGTACAATCATTAAACTGCAGCCTCATAGTGGTTCCTACATCATACACACCAGTACTATGGACATGATGTTGTTGCTGCCACTGGTTCTTGTAGTGATTGGTTTTCTCCATTTACTACTACTAGTACTGGGAGTAATAGTAGCAATGTCAGCAGTTATGGTGGGTTGTAGTTGGGCACCACAACTTCCTCTTTGTACTATTACTAGCCATTTTTGTAGCTTCTCAGCAGAAGCTGTTAGTGACATGAAATATAGTGGTGGATTGTAAACTGTATGATTTCATTTGTACATTTTTTTAATATTGCATACCAGTACAGACGTGTACATCCTTCTATTGTTCTGTAATGTCCTATAGTAGCCCCAAAATCCTCTCTTCATTACCATTGGGGGGGTCCAAGAAGAAGATATAGCAGTAAGAGTGAGTTGACCCTTAGTTTATTTTCTATATCTTATCTGTGCTGGTTTGTGTTTGGATTTTAGACCTCTTTTTACTCCTCTGTACTAATGCCTTAATTGTTTCATTAGTTTGGAGCTAACTCACGGAGCTACCACTGCGCAGCAGCCTGCGATCAAGCGCATCGTAATCATTGTTCAAGCACTGGGTCTGACACTGGATCTCAAAGTGGTAACAAACCGTTGGGACTTCGCCAGGTATGTCCGGGTGGCAACACTTTGGAATCACGGCGTGGTCACCAGAATCAATGATGGTTCCGCTTTCATCGGCAACACAGATCTCGAGGTGGGCAACCCGGGATAAGATACCGCAAGCTATAGTAATTCTATCGAAAACGACACCATCGCTTCCGGCGTTTTCTTCTTCGTAGCACTTATAGGAGAACAAATTTTCCTTGAAAGCGTAGAATACAGAATGCACACCACCCCCATCGCTCCACTCCGCATTCGTGATTGGGACAGTCCAATGCTGCCCCAAATCAACGGTTACAGCAGACGGTTCTTGTCCGATGATTTGAATGCCTCGGTAGTTTTCGGGAAAGGGTGTATTGCCGTCTTGTTTCAAGAGCCTGATGTCGTCGGGACACGCAGTGGTTTGGATGGATTCGTCCGGAGGAAATTCGCTGGGTGCGACCGTGCCGCTCGCTTGGACGGAAGGCTCCGTCGTGTGCACGCCGAGCGGTCCTTCGGGGCCGAAGAGGTCGATTCCGTCTTTGCACGCTTCGCACCCACCCCCGTCGGCTTTCACGCCGTTGAATCCTTTGGGCGAAGCGTCATAGCACACCCTATTGCTCAGTGCGCGGATCGGAACGTCTGCGTGCTGCGGCAGGGCAATGCAGTCCTGGCCGATCGCGAGGGTCTTCATTTTGTCGCACTGGTCTTCTGTCACGACGTAATAGCTTCCGTTCTTGCTGGGCTGTTTCGAGCAGATGCGCTCGACGCCGGGGCAGATGTAGATATTGTTTCCACACTTGAAGGATCCGGCGGAAGGAGAGTCGATACCACAGGAACAGTCGGTCTGTGCCGTCACCAAACCAAGGAAGTTCGATGCAACGGCTGCTATGAGTCCGAGTTCGAATACGAAAAGGTGCATGGTTTGGTTTGTTTGTACAGCTTCTGTCGTGCTCCCAACGTACTAGTACCAGTCGATGCCTTGTAGTTGTAGGATGTTGTTGTTTGTTGTCTCGTGAGACAAATATTGTGCGCTTCCGCAATGGCACGAAAAAGCACACATATTTTTCCCGAGTTGCAAACGGAACGCGTACCAAGTACGATTGCCGCCGAGCGAGATGTCAACACAACCAGTTCCGGGAAACGATGCGCACTTGAAGAAGGAACTGTTCATACAAACTGTTACATCAATCGTGAAACGTACTCTACTCCACAACACGATCGAGAGAAGAAGGCCCCAATGTGGAAACACCCTTCAAACGCTGAAACTAGGCCCATTGCTAGAAGTGTTTTTTAAATATTCGTCATGGCCTAGAATCGCAATGACTGATTTGGTTGTTGAATTTGTGAAGAAACGTGCATGACAGCTATCAAAAAGCGGAGAACAGATCCATTCGGCTGACTGAATTGACAAGATCGGATGACAGATGTACTAAGCCCCACCGTATTATGGTACGTTTTTTGGTACACTACCTGGTACGTACGAGCGGGAGAAAAGAATCTGACTGGGCTTGGTCATTCCCGATCAGATAAGAAGCATATGCTTGCCACGATTAAAACAGAATGACTCCTATTTACTGTACTACTACGAAGTATTACATTCTTCTTATTCTTGAATTTTGGCACTAGTAGTACTTTGAGCTTTACTTCTCCTTAATAGTAGCTATGCTGTGAAGAGTGACTCACTGGTCCTTACAGATATTCCTTGTCACAAGTGATAAAGAAGGAAACCTAGTGCTACTACTAGTACGTCACAGTACTGCTGTTTCTCTTCACCAGTGACTTTTTCTTCTTCGTGTTTTCACACCATTAGTAATCCACCAATACTAACAAATGCCAAAGAAAATGCTATCCCATCAAATAGGACTTTGAAAGTGAGGAGTTCTTCCCCACCAACAAACACCTCTTTTTCTGACCTGAATATTGTGATTCTCCTACATCCTCTTTCTTGTTGCTTCCCAGATTTAATGTACCATTACTAGTAGTACTAGTAGTACTACTACAAGTAGTAGAAGAGGAATATTTCTTGTTTGTATAGTAATAGTACAACAATTCATCACAGCAATCTACTAAGACTACTAGTACACTGATTGTCATGGAGAGGGAAAGCAACCCTATTTTGGTTCTCTAAGAAAAAATAGAAGAAAGTAGTATTAGATTTTGAAAACTAGTACTAGCTACCGGTACTATAAAATCAGCAACTTCTTGTCAAAAATGCCTCTGCTGCTCTTACTAGTAGTAGTAGTACTACTTGCAAGTAGTAGTAAATATTACTACTTCAAAAAGTTATTGTATGGATAAGTTAATCATTCCTTCCTAGTACTACTATTACTACTAGTACTACTAGCAATACTGTGTTTTGAATGCCACTGACCTCATCCTTTCTGACATTCTTCTTTCTATTGAGCAGCTAGAGTTGATAGGAAACTACTACTAGAAGTAGTAGTACCAGGAAAGTCGATACAAGAAGAAGAAAAAACAAGTTTCTTGTCAGAAGCAAAATGAATAAACTTTTTTTAGGAGCCATTGGCCAAGCTACAGAAACACGAGGAATTAACACTTGTACATATTTGTGACAAGACAAATCTGCATACTATTTACTAGTAGTGCTGTTGTACTGTCATATCTTCATCCCACAGACAATGTTGGTGATATTCAAAGAAGTAAAACCCCACCAACAACAGACATTGTTTGAACAACAAATGAAAGGTAAGAGGAAGGCACAGAGAAACACGCAATGGTGATTTCTGCAATGGCTGAAACGAGAGAGGCAGCAATAGTACTACTACTGAGTTACGGAAGGTAGTGGACGAAGAGGCCAAGGAAATGCGCAGCAAAGCCTTGCCAGAGTTGTTTTCTGGCAAATAGTGATGTGACGTATCATCCCTTTCTTTTATTGCTATCTCACGCCGCAAACACAGGGAAAACAACCTAAATTCATATTCGGCTGTACTACAAACCCAGGAAGCCGATTCCATAGTGCTGCTGCGGCAAACTTCGCCTTCCAACTGCAAAGGCAAAACACAGGAATCAAATAGACATCAATTTTGTCGAAAAACGTTGGTATCATTAAATTAATTATGAAACCTTTTCCACGGGCATTCTTTCGGGTGCATGCATGCTTGTTGCTTGGCCGTTCTATGAATGAAATCGAACGTACTATTGAATCAATCAAAACAACACAGCGAAAGTATCGGTCTGTCGTTAACAGTATGTGTTGCATTGTATTGGTGGCTACAGCGAGATTTCAGCGAGAATAATCTCGTTTCTATTTCTCCTGCGTTGCGTGTGAGATCGTGTCCATCGTTGATTTTTCGATTGCCATGTGCCAGTGATCTGAAATAATCATGGTGACATGTTTTGGGTTCCGTGTATACACCCCTGACTGATATTTGTGGAGCGCATGATACCCAATCGAAACGAAACAGGGAATTCGTTTCCCCGTGTGTGTGTGTGTGTGTATTCGTTTTGGTTTGTAACTCGACTTACATCTTGATTCTTGTCGTGAAGGATGCTTGTGATCCCTTCATTCTTCTGAAGAAATCGTCTATCTATGTTGTATGTGTAAATTAATGTATGCTGTTGTCTGTTGTATGATTTGTGTCCATTGCAAGTGATATGGAATTGTGTGTATGTGTATGTGTATGCGTGTATGCAAGGAAGCTTCCGGATGAATGTAATGTATTGTATATGTGTGCTATGCGGATGTGAAGGCTTCCTTGATTGATTCCTTGAAGCTGCGTGGCGCCTCTGTTTCAAGTGCGACACAAGAGTAAAACGCATCCTTCCGACTCGAACGTCGTACTTTCTTCTACTCAGTAGTGTCCATATTGTCCAGGCCCACACCAATTCCGATGCCCCAATCGCAATCTCCGTCGTCCATGAGGCAGTCCTCTACAGCCAAAAAGTCGGCTGCAGTGAAGTTTGTGTTGTCCTCAGGAACCACACTCAAATGGGGCGGCAAGAAGGACGACTTTCGTACGTGCCTACCTTTCATTGCCGATTGTTCGTGTTGTTGCTGCTCACGATCTTGCCGAACCACGGGCGACGATGCCTCAAACCCACGAGCAATCGAGTCGTGATTTATGTGGTCCATCGGCGTCATTGGCTCGCCATGGTGGGATCCCATCGCCTGTGGAGGATAATGGACATGCTGCTGGGGCGGATAGTAATGCTCTGCTTGACTGTGTGGTGGCTGGTGATAGTTTTCGGGAGCTTGTGGCGATTGATACGTCAGCTGGGGAGGAGCCTGATAGTTGTGCGAATTGAGCGGAGGTGGCGGATGAGAACCATTGTGATGGACTGGTATAGATAATTGTTGATAAGGGTGTTGGTTCGATGGAGGGACCGCGGCCGAAGTCTCAGGAGCACCATAAGAACCCACAGGGACCGGGACCAGGCAATGATTGTGATAATCCATATCCATCACTACTTGTTTGTCGTGCCTTTGAGATGATCCTGCTACACCGGCAATATTCTGAGCCGAAGCGTGAACATTGGGTTTCATCAACATCGTGGGTTTGGGAATAGGAGGAATGATCGCTTTCACGAATCCTATTGCCTGATCTACTAACTCGTCCGCTGCTTGTTCTCCAACTGTGGGTGTGATTTGATTCAGAGCTGTCGGCCGTTCCGAATCGTTTCCACCGCCCAAGCTCAGACTCGATCCGCTCTTGCTCAGCGAACCGTTGGACGAAAATGATTTCATCGAACCGCCGGATATGAATGAGTCGTCCCGTGGGAGATTTCCTTCCTTTTGTTGTCCAAGCGACTCAAACGATGCTCGACGCATAAGCTTTTTCAAGACTGACGGCTTCAGAATAGAAGGAGACTGGTATGGGAAGTCCTTGAGAATTCTCTGCAGTTGGTGGTTGAGAATATACATATTAGCGGCCAAGTGATGCGATTTCTTCAGCGGGTAGTTACGATCCACACATGACCCAATATCGATCTCTTCAACACCAACAGTTTTCGCATCCTTTTGCTGATCCAAGGGTCGTTTTCGTCTGGCTTCGAGTCGTTCCTTTATGCGAGAAGAATTCTTGTGGGTCCAGGCAAGGAATTTGGCTCGTTGCAACGGGGTCAAGATGTTTTGGGACATTTCGCTCTCCCGGCGCCCCACCATCTGCGCCATCCCACCTAGTGCGTTATGGAACGACTGCATCACGAGGGCCGAGGAACGAGCGGTGTGCCGATCCAGCCAGGTCGTCTTGTCCTGCAAAATAATCGTTCGTTGGTAAACGCGTAAGCGTTCTTCCAACTCGTAGGATAGGCCAACTTCGTTACAAATGAGTGGCCACATGGCGCTTGCCGGAGTCACCTTGTCGGTACCATTTGCCAGCATCTATCAATGAAATGGTCAAAACATCCGCAAACGAAACCAATAAGAAAGCATAGATTGAGGTGTCAAGTCTTTAAGAAAGCAACGAAGATACGACGAGAAACAGAACGGAAACGAACGCACTCATAATCAACAATCCGAGACCAACTTACTTTTTCCCCAATGCGTGCCGCCGAAAGGCGCTCGCTCGCGGCCCGTCCCCCCCTGTAAAATATGTCACCCTGCAGGGTAAGCCACAAAATAAACTTTGAATGGGACGGCAGCGAGAAGCTCTTCAGCTGCTGTCCAAGGAAAGAATTGAGAATCAAGAGTTCCTTGCTGTTTACCCGCGAAAGGTGCCCTGTGTCTTCCAAGCTCTTCAGCGAGAATTCAAGTTTTCCTATGAGCATGCCACGCTTGTTGTTCCCGTATCCGTCATTCTCGTTGGGGTCACATTCCTCGATGCTCTTTGCCAGGCTTTCCACGGATTCCAGAGCCCCTTTTCGTTTCTCCGATATCCGGTTGATAGCGCGAAACGCATGAGCCCGGCGACCGGAATCCATGTCCAGGGATAGCTTGACAACACGTTCCTCGAGTTCTTCTAGGTACTGCTTGCGTCGTCGGCGCGAGAGCTGCGCCGAGAGCCGGTTCCGTTCTAACCGCCTTTGCTTTTTCTGGCCAGTGGAAGAAGCGGCACCACCGCGAGCGTCCTGAGAGCTGCTAGCATTGTTGCTCGTTATGGACTGGGTCAGAGTCGTGTTGCCGCTGGTCGACTTTTTGGGCTTCATGGTCTGGTGCTTCTTTTTCCCCGTCGTCTTCGTAGCGCTGTTCTTTTTGGCGAGAAGGTTTCCAGAACTGGAAGCAGACCCCATGCTCATGTTCCCCGAGGTGGTCCGATCGATCGTTGGAAAATACGGCGCAGATCCGTGCGATTTGATTTTCGCAACGGGGGCAGGACCCTCGACGCCCGCTTCGGTGTGGATCACCGATGGTACGGGAGTGTTTCCCAAAGAAGCCGAGCCCCACGCCCCGGGAATAGAGGTAGACGGTGGAGCGGACTGGGGAGAGAGGGGTCCCCGGGAGAGTTTGTCTATGTTGTTGTTGCTGCTACTATTCTGGTTATGAGGAGGCGAATTGCGGTTTTCCTGCTGATAGTCGTGCATGGAGGTCACAGCCCCAAGGGATTCCTGGGTGGTGGTTGTCGAGATGTTGTGGTGGCTGCTGCTACTGTTCAAGCCTGGCGTCTGGGTAAACGAGAGAGGCGAACTCGACGTGCTGTTGGGAGCTGTGACATCTCCTTCCGTAGTCTTAGACTGAGAAGATGTTGATTTGACCAGCACGGGATATTCTACGACATCGCCAGTGCGACCAACCTCTTGTTCTGCGTTGGAATTTGTCATAGCGATCCAGTATCCAACTCCCTGGGTCTACTATTCTTCGAGAGGAGGGTTTCGACGTCTTTAAGACTGTCTTGTTCGTCTACAATTCCACTAACAGCGACTTTTGCTCTGGCCTTCAATCACTGCGACTACGAGATGGTGTCGTTATGGATGGGTCTATTTCGACTCCTGATGAAAGTACAAATTGCACTTAACCCTTTCTTCTACTGAGAAATCTAATAGATTGTGTTCTTTGCCGATTTGTTCAAGTGAACAGAGGCCACAGGTGCGAGGCAGTGTCTCTCTAGGAGAGGAATTGATATATCTCTGGCGAGGCGCACTCACGTCTGTAACGTTAATATTACCGTACGGTACTCCTATCCTCTCAAGAATTCGGGAGAAACGGTTCTGTCTTTCAAGACATACAACAGCTTGGCTGTTTGGTAAAAAGACACAAACAAAGTAGCGAAGCAGAGGATGTACGACTATGTACCGGCGAAGCGCCACACCACCGGAGGGGGGAACCGGTGAAAAAAATTGTTTCTGTATGCGACAAAAAGCTCACACACCGACCGACCGACGTGTTTTGGATATCCAGCATGTATTTTTTCTTAGAACCGCGTTAGTTTCATGTTCCAGCCACAATCTGACGTCACTCGCGTTATTTAAGGACATTCCTCGGAGTATCAAAAGATTTCGAATCAAGCGATTCAAAAATAAATTCGGGGGATCCTTGTCTGGTTCCGCGAGAACCATAGACAAGACTATTTCAGTACTTGTTTCACGCCAATTTGGTTAAGATCTCTCTTAACATAAAAAACACGGACGAGGAAAAAACACTTTTTCTTGCAGCCAATCGAACAGAATATTACTTGTAGTAGTATTATGTATGAGTTCTGCGAAAATCAATTGCAGGCGCCTCGGCCACGGACTCTTCTCTAAAACAATGAATCTGCTATGACTGCATCGCCGATGCGTCGGCGGAAGGCGCCGCTTGCGGCGTTGTAAGGACGGCGACATCGAGCTCGAAGACACGGACAGTGTTGTCGTCGCTGGCCGTTGCGATGACGGCCGATCCGTTGGGGAGAAAGTTGGCAACCATGTCGTTGATTTGCTCCGAAGATCCACCGGTGAGCGTGTGCAGGAGGATCCCGCTTCGGGCGTCCCAGGCCCGCACCTTGCCGCTGATGGTGGATACAAAGACAAACGGGAGGGTGGGATGCCAGCAGATCCGGGTGATTCCGTCCGCGGCGTCGGCATGAGTGTGGGAGCAGACCTGGCGGCACTGGCCTTCCCTGGCCAGGTCCCAGATCTTGAGCTTGCCGTCGACCCCGCCCGTGGCGCACCAGTTGGGCTGCGAAGGAGAAAATCCCACGGCCTCGATGCTCATGGGGTACTCCATTTCTTCCTCGTTGTCTTCGTCGCCTGCCGGTTCTTTGGTGCTGGCCGGGAACTCAAAGTGGCGCAGCGAGGCTACCACCTTCTTTGTTCCGATGTGGCACACGTGGGCCACCCCGTCCTCGCCACCGGCAATGACCAACATGCCGTCGCTCCCGCCGTTGTTGGCCATGCAGGTGAGACCGGCGTCCCCCAGCCGGAAGACGTGCTTGTTGAGACCCGTCTTCGGGGCCCAGATCCGCAGGGTTCCGTCGGAGCTGGCGCTCAGCGCCCACTTGCCATCGGGCGAAAAGCACCCGGCGGTCACAGCCTGCTCGTGGCCAACAAAGACCTGCATGCAGCGGTTGAGGGGGACGTGGAACATCCAGAGGGTCCCGTCGCCCGATCCGACCAGCAGCACCGTTCCCCCCTTGGGATGGAAGGACATCCACTCGACGTCGGAGGGACCCTCGAGCTTGAGGCGCTGCTCCCCGGTGTCGGGATTGTATATCAAAATGGATCCGTCGTAGGATCCCACGGCGGCCAGCTTTGGGGTCTTATTGGGATCGCTCCCGACGTACTGTGTGTTGTAGGCCACACTGGAAACGGTATCCGTGTGGGCATACGGCAGAGGTTGTGTGGACGTCGATCGCGCGCCGTTTTCGCTGGAGAGCTTGTACTGAAAGGCCTTGTCGTCCCCTCCTCCCGACAAAATCGAGAGCATCCCGTTTTCCAGGGAAGCGGCCACCGCATATACAGAATCAGTGTGCGACGTTAGCCGAAAATTCGACATATCGGGGACGTCGGCTTCTGTCGGTCCGGCTCCCGCTGCTTCTTCCTTGTCTGCTATACCCATGTCCTCGGCGTCTTCCTCCATCGGGAGATCGTCGTCCACCCGCACCTCGACCGCATCCTTCATGTCGATGAAATCATCCACGTCGTCGACGATGTCATCCGTGGCACCCATCGCTGCTTCGGCAGGATCGTTATGCGACCCATCGTGGTCCATCGTGTTGTCTTCCATGATGTGTTGCGTTTCTTGCTAGCGTTCCAAGAGATGAACACAAGTTGGAGTTGTTGTAGAAACGTAGTGAAGAGCGTCGTGGAACGCAGCCGACAACATTGTATCGTATCGTACTGTACTAGGTACGTACGATTCATTCATTCAAACAAAACCGCATCTGTTTGATGGGGTTCCGAGTTCCGTATCAACCCCGACCGGCAGGTTTGGAGTTACGAACAACTTTGTACTTCGGTACGTCTTTGGTACTGACGGGTACGTATGGTGCCATGCCTGTGGAAGAAGGTACGCGGTTTTTCACGTCCGAGTTTTGCTAGTGGGTGGATGCGACGTGACAGGTCTGTCCGCACACCCGGCATTGAATTTTAGGTTTTCGTGTTCCTTCATTCACAAACGTCGAAAAACGAATGCTAAGATAATATTTCTCGTAGCACGTCGTAGTAGTATTAATTATTCGTGAGAATTTCTTTATCCCTGTTCACTCGACAAATACACATAATATTATTACAGACAAAGTATGTATTTCATGTTTTCACAGGATACAATTCTGCACCTTCAAGTGAGAGAGTCTCCACGCTCGTAAGCCTTTCCAGTATAGAAGTGAGTGCTGGGAATCAATAGTGCTAGCCTGGGGATGATCGTACGGAGCAAAGAAGCTGCCGAGCGGATCAGCGGAACTATCGTTTCTGCTTCGTCGTTTCCGTTTCCTTCCAAAATATCTATCGCAGTCTACTCTCAAATCAAGCTAAATCAAATCGAAATAAACCGAACCAAATCAAATCAGATGGCTCTTTATGGAAAGCTACAATACTGGGAGGAGCGCTACACTCACTCTGGGTAAGACGAATAACAAGTGACTAGTACTGCATAAACGAGTGCAGTACATTACTTACGAAGTCTGAATACAGACTATTGCCTTGCTCGGTTTTCTTACAATCTATCGTTTCTCACATTGCTTTCGTGCAGCGATGTTGGCACATATGACTGGTACCAAACCTATGGAAGCTTGCGCCATCTATTCGAAGCCGCCCCCGATACTTCCAACGGCCTGCCTGACGATTTCCCGCCACGTGAAAAATGCCACGTTTTGGTTCTCGGCTGTGGAAATTCTACATTTGGAGAAGACATGCAAAGCGATGGATGGCTGGGTGAAATCGTAAGCATAGACTTTTCCACCGTGGTGATCGACCAAATGGAAAAGAGGTACCGGAGGAAAGAAAACGAACGGAAGGGAAAGCAACAGCAACAATTTTTCGCTCCGGGGAGTATGCGATTCGTGTGTGCTGATATCACGGAGGGGCTGCCTTTTTGCGACAATGAGTTTGATCTGGTTGTCTGCAAGGGAACCTTTGACGCAATCCTATGCAGCAGTGGATCGGTGAACCATGCCAAGCGGTTGGTAGCCGAGTGCGAACGCGTCCTAGCGAAAGGGCACGGCTGTTTCTTCCTCTGTAGCTACGGCAGCCCCGACAACCGGCTCGTGTTTTTGGAGCACCAAAACGATCCCTCTTACTATTGGGAGAACATTGGCGTTCACCCCGTGGCCAGGAAGAACCAAAGGTAGGTGGCGTGGCATTTGTTTTTCTCTTTGTTCATGTGTTTTGGCGAGATGGAACTAGACTATGCCACAACGTATGGTTGTCACATATTCGAACCGCCAGCTAAATATCGTATCTTGCTTTGTGTCCACCCCGAAAGAAACGACTACGTCTACATTTGCAGAAAAAAAGAGACTAACGCTTCCGAAAACGTCGTTTCGCGGCCTTTGGTTGTTGTGACGAACGAGGAGAACATGGAACTCCCAGCGGGAGAGCCCAGTAGAGAGCCACAAATCGCAAGGTCCGAAGCCGTGCGCTGTTAGTGCTCCATTACTAGAAGCAGTCACTGTTCAGAGGAAAATGAACATGAAACTAATTAACTTTAGACCATGCTGCTGGATAAAAAATGAAATGCAAAATCAACTTCTATCTATCCAAACATGTTCAGGTTCCTGCCTTTTTTCTTTCCTTCTTCTGTTACATCTTTGTGTTGCCAAAATTTTCCTGCCCGTGGCGAATGCCAGCCCCCGCCATCTCGGTAATGTAGTCCGAATCGCGGGGCTCGTCGATGCCAAGCGCTTCCCTGGTTTCCGCCATGAGGAAGACGCTCCCGCACACCACCAGCAGCTCGCCATTCTTGTTCTCTTTTGTCAACTCCAGTGCCTTGAGCACCTGCTTGGTGATGCTTCGGTCGTCGAAATCGTAGTGCGCCGCCGACTCCAGCCTCGGTTCGGCGGCGAGAATGTTTTCGAGAGAGGCCGCCCTGGGGTGGGCGGCTTGCACCAGGTGGATGTTGTGCGAGGACCCGTCCGTCGCGGAAAGCAGGGCCCTCGCGCACTGCCCCAGGTCCTTGTCGGACGACATTCCGGCTACGAAGCGAAAGGGCGTTCCCGGGTACGTTGTTTTCAGTTTGTACACGAGGTATTCCATTGCGGAGGGGTTGTGGGCCACGTCCAGTATGACCGTAGCATCGTCCTTTCGGATCGTTTCGAAGCGACAGGGCGGACGGATCGAGGTGTGGAGGTCGATTTCTTCGGGCGAAAGGCGTTTTCCAAAAATGTCGCCGTGGGATTGTTCGAGGAGGACCAGAGCCGCCTTGGCAATGTCCTGGTTTTCGATGTCGTAATCGGCGGGATCTTCGCTGGTGGCGCTCTCCTCGGAAGGAGGGTTCTCAAAGTCCCGGAGCGTTCCCTGGACCAGGCTCGGGGTGTAATACCGTCCCGCGCCTTTTTGTCGTGCACATTCTGTCAGCACGTCGTGCGGACAATGGGGCCCCACCAGCACGGGTCGGTCCTTCTTGATGATTCCCCCCTTTTCCACCGCAATGAGTTCTATGGTATCGCCGAGTATCCTCGTGTGCTCCAACCCGATCGACGTAATGATGGACAGCGCCGGATTCGCAATGACGTTCGTAGCATCCAGGCGTCCCCCGAGGCCCGTCTCCAATACCACAACATCCGCCCCCCGTTTTGCAAAGAACAAAAAGGCTAGTGCCGTGGTGATTTCAAAAAACGTTGCCGGGATGTCGTTGTTTTCCGGAAGACAGAGATCGTATATTTGTGGCAGGAGTTCTATTACTTCCTCTTCCGTGATCATTTTTCCATTGACTTGCATGCGTTCGCGAAAGGAACTGACGTGGGGAGAGCAGAAGATACCAACATTCAGTGGTCTACCGTTCTGGTCTTTTCGTTGTTGGTGGCGCAGTGTGTTTGCAATTTTCAGGCAGACACTGCCCTTGCCGTTCGTTCCGGCAACGTGAACGACAACTCTGTCCGGCTGAGAGACAGCAGATTGGCGACGAAGGTGGTGTGAGAAATGAATTATGAAACGGGTGTCCACAGAAGGAAGATCGACCGAACACCAGTAACGTCCAAGAATGACAACATTCAACAAGAGCAGAGATTCGTATTTGTACTCACGTCGTCCATTGGATTTCCCAACAGTTTGTGCAGGAGGTGCATGTTTTCCAAGCCCAGTTTCACGGGATGGAACATGTTTGTAGCGTACAGCCTCCGAACCCATTTTTCGTATCCCGTGTACTTGTCATCGGTGGTGGTCACACCATCGTTGTCTTTTTCGTCCGTTCCCATGTCTGGTACCGAAAACGAGGCCCTGGCGGTGCTGCTGTTGGAAGAATCGGCGCTGCCGTCGTTGTTTTGCCCGGCAGAAGACAAGTATCGCCGGATTGGAGAGGACGAAGAGGAGGGCGTTCGTGTTCCAGGTGGATTGGATGCCAGCAAGAGCGGAGATTGTCTTGGATCAAATGCTCGTAGACTCGGACGATGCGCGGGGGAAACCAACCGAAAGCCGGAAACGGTAGTGGTAGTTGTAGTGAATCGACGAAATAGAATTGCGGTGGCGGTGGTTGCAATTGTCTTCGATCGTGACGAAAGCATCTGGGGTACAGCTGCTTGCATTCGGTGGTGGTTCCTAGCGCTGGGCCGCTGGCAGAACAATAAGACGCCGAGGCTTGCCGCACACCAGAGTGAAAGGCAGCAAACGCACGAACCGACGGAACAACGCCACCAAATCCAGTACCGATCTAGCGTAGTTTTTGTGGATGCTGCTGCTTCTGCTGCTGGATTTTGTTGCTTTGTGATTCTCTTTGCGCCGGGTCGTTTCATGTGAAGAGTTGTATTGCACGCACTCCTCTGTCTAAGTATCCTCTTCCTATGCCGTACTTTGGGCACTAACCAGAAACAATGTGGCAATTGAGGCCTTGTCCTACCACGAAATCGTTTGATGGCAGCGGAGCAGAGGAATTTTTTGTTGGTGACAGAAAGTCAAAGAAGTTGTCATCATTCTGACTTTTCGGTGGGTGCCATTATCCCTAACCTTAAAAGTTAAACCAATTTCAAAATGAACTAATGAACTCCACCTCCAGTCTCTTTTGGTTCATGGTTCGGCGATGGCGAATAGCGAACCTTAGAGGCGTGGCGTACTTTCCGTACGATAGTAAGGTACGGTACTGTCATAGCTCGCTGGAAGAATTGCAATGGTATTGCACCGTACAATAGCGTACAGAATCGCACCGTACAACGCGCGGCTGCTGCTTATTTCGTCCGTCGTGAGCTGTAGAGAAGTTCGTTGGACATACAAAGAAAGCTCACGTAATCTGCCGTAGCGCAACAACTGATCCTGCGCAGCGCAAGAGTAACCGCAGCATCAAGCGCCAACATCAACACCAAACAAGAGGCTTGTTACGGTACGAAAGAGGAGATTCGAGCTCGGATAGTACCTCTCTCTTGCGTGCAGGAGATAGCCCAGTCAACGGTAGAAGATCAAACAAGACACACCGATTGCTATACCAGTTAGACAGTTAGCCACGCGATGATCTCCGCACAGCACTTGCTCCGGAATACCGCCTACCGTGGCCTCGTTCGCTCGAGTGGTGCCTCGGCTTCGGTTGGCAACAGAACCACAAACGCCACACACGTTGCGTTCCGATCCCTAGCGACTACCCCCCGTTCCGCAGCCACCAAGAATCCGGACGTCGACGACGACAATATCCTTCCCGTGCGTATAGTACTACTCTGTCGCGAGCAGGCCAGCATGCCGAGCCATTCACCGCCATGTGCAATGGCATCCACCAGGTTTTTTTCTCACAGAATTTTGTTTCTTTCTGATCCATTCTGTTCCCCTTCCGTTTTTTGTTTGCCATGCTGTTCGATCACTGCTTTCGGTTTGGCTCTCCCGCGTCTGTGTTGTTTTTCTCGCCGCAAACCACAACCGCACCACAGACCCCATGGGAAACCGTCTTTGACCGGGCCTCCCAGATTTTCTTTCTGACGGAGATTGTCCGCGGGTTTTCCCTCGCCCTGGAGGTCGGCCTGAAGCCCAAGGTGACGATCAACTACCCCTTCGAGCGCGGGTACCTGAGCCCCCGGTTCCGCGGCGAGCACGCCCTCCGGCGCTATCCCACCGGCGACGAGCGGTGCATCTCCTGTAAGCTCTGCGAGGCGATCTGCCCCGCGCAGGCCATCACCATCGAGGCCGAGACCCGCGAGGACGGGGCCCGCCGGACCACCCGGTACGACATCGACATGTCCAAGTGTATCTACTGCGGCTTTTGCCAGGAGGCCTGCCCCGTGGACGCCATCGTAGAGGGACCCAACTACGAGTTTGCCACCGAGACGCACGAGGAGCTCCTTTACGACAAGGAAAAGCTGCTCTCCAACGGAGACAAGTGGGAAAAGCAGATTGCCAAGAACCTGATGAGCGAGTTTCTGTACCGCTAAACCAAACCGAAACCAAGGAACCAAAACCGTCTTGGTATTAAGTGCGAAACAAATCAATACAAAACCAAATAATGAAACATAAATTTCGTCGTTTTCATTCTAAGATTGTATAGCAGGAAGCTCTATGGGATAGATAGGACATTTACGTTTCCAGGAATAATTCTTGCAGTGGAACAAACTGTTTTCTCAAAGACTCCCACTTCATCCTTCTTTTGTTGTACTCGTACCATTATGGAAGCATCTACAAGTCTATCACCCAACTGCACCATCCAATACTTGTAAGAATGCACCATGTCATGCTGGAGAGACTGTATTCTAACAATGGTTCGACACAATAGATTATAGAAGCTCATGATCTCTCAATGGTGTCATGATCATCTTTGAAGTAGAAGTACGAGAGTCACCATGTTTGTGTGATTGATCGTCTCTCGAAGCACAATGAGGGTATGGTAGTACCATACGGTACGATACATACCGTACATAGGTAATGTAGTTTTCGATTTTTGTTCGATTCATTCGACTAGGAATTCGCCGACAACTTCCTGACAAGCGACTCTTCCGCGAGGCGTATCCCACCGCGGCCGAAGCAATTCAAAACGAAACAAAACAAATGAAATGGGTTCCTCGGCACAAAATCAAAAGCAGATTTGGAGTCGTCGAGAGCCTTCTTGTATGCAGACTCTGGGCTGCTTTTCGGTGCCTTGCATTCTGAAACCATGGTAGATCAAGATGACAAGAATGGCTGGCAAGAATTGATGGGGAAAGAACTATTGATGAAGGTATGTTGGGGTTGTTTCTTGCGTTCGATCATTGAGTGGAAGCTGCGTCTTGTACAGTCGATCGGTTGCCGCGTCGTTTTCGATTCATACTCCGGAGGTTCTGTACAACTCTCTCAACTTCCACTTGCGCTGTGCTGCTCCGTGATGCAATACACGCAATTTCGTGTTGGCGCAAACGAATTTCTAGGTGGTGTCCGATGGTTCTGCCGGGAGCAAGGGCGGCAGCGGCGGCGGTGCGGACACCGACAACGGCACCATCGAGCCGCAGCAGGCCGTTCTCGTTTCCTTCGAGGGTCGGACCGCCGATGAACCTTCCGATCCAAACGGATTGCTCTTTCAGAAAGCCGACGACTGGCTGGTGGTCGTCGGAGACGGCGATGTCCTCCCGGCGCTCGAAATGGTACGAGACAACAACACAAAACGGTGCAACACTGCACGCGGCCGCAGAGCACAAAGCCTAGACTTCCCCGTGTTCGTTTTTGCTTCCCTGTTTGCACGCGGTTGATAGCTGGGTTTCCMTCACCGTGATTCTTGCTTTGCAATCTCGCTGACACCACAGGGGATCCGTTTCATGCGGGTAGGCCAGACAGCTCTGATCTGGTGAGTCCTATTGTTCCTATCACTGTCCTGCAGTCATCCGTAACCTGAATGCATCTATAACCTGCAAGGCATATCGTTTCGTCTCGATTCGTTATGGCTCACCATTTGTCTGTCTCCTCCAAGGTCGCACCCGAAGTTTGCCCTCGGGAGAGGAACGCGGACCACGATACAAAGCGGCAGCAACACCGCGGCAGAGATCCCCGAGAGGATTCCGCCGAACTCGAGCGTCGTCTACCGGGTGACCGTAAAGCAAAAGGTCATGGACACCTCCCGGCTCAACCCGTACTTCACCATCCAAAAGGCTCTTTCCAGGAAGCAGATCGCGAACGACGTCTACCGGAACGAATGGTGCCCCAAGAGTGACGAAGGGGACGCCCCGGACTGCGGGCACGCCATGAACCGGGCCCTGCGGCTCTACGCGAGGGCCGCGGCCGACATGGAAACCCTCCTCGGCGGGACCTACTTCCGGCAGGTCGGGACCACCGACCACCCCCAGTACCGCGAGGCCGCGAGGATCCGCCTGGACTGCCTCGGAAACACCGTCGCCGTCCGCCTCAAGCAGAAGGACTACCACGCCGCCAAGCTGGCCGCGGTGGCCCTCCTGGAGGTCGATCCAAACCACCCCAAGTCGCTCCTCCGGGCCGCCAAAGCCGCGCTGCTGGATCCGGCGTCGACCCTCGGGGAGGCGGAGGCGGCGATCCGCGCGGCGGAATCGGCCATGGCTTCCGAAGGCGGGGACGGAAGCGCGTCTTCCGCCGAGAGAAAGGAGCTGCTGCGCCTCAAGGCCCAGTGGAAGAAGAAACGGGACGACTACAAACAAACCACGCGCGCCATGTTTGGGAACAAGCTGAACCACAACGAGCCAAACAGCAGCGGCAGCGGCAGCAGCAACGAAGACAACGGCCACCACGGCGCCAAGCGGGATCCGGATCCCAGGGCCCGCGGCGGTGCCGCTTCGACCGGGCAGGGGAGCCCGCTGCCGGCGTGCGGCGGAACGGACGATGCAGCGGAAGCGGTATCTCCGAAACGGCACGCGTGGCACGCCATCGTGTTCCACCTGGTCGTCCCGATCCTCCTCGTTCTGTTCGCGAACCGATACGGGTTCCGCCCGCGGGGAGCGGGCGAAACCCGGCTCCACCCGAGCGAAGACGGCGGCGGGGAGGGGGAGACGAGTTGATGCGTTGCCGGGGACTCGGGGTCCGCGCGCTGCCACATGGACGAATCCGACGCGCAAAAATTCGGCCCATTGGCACCCATTACACTGTGTTAATGCACACAGCAATGGTCTTTCGTTTGTCGCCGTTGGGTCAATTTTTTTCCGTTTTGGATGGTCAAAGGTCTGTTTCGCGGGTAATCGATGGGATTGAAAAGACACGCATGGCCACACATTTTGGCTCAAATCTCTTTTCGCAATCCCTAGACCGCGAAAGGCTAGCCCTACTGCGAAAAATCTACCGATAAATCTTTCATGGGTCACTCCTCGGTCAATTTTATAGGTTTTTGCACGAGAGCAGCTAATTTGTTTGAGCAATCAGTTCGATTGAAAAGTGTTGTTTGGACGAATTGGATCAAATCATTATTTCTGGGTTTCATACGGTCCCGAAGTAGCAATTTTTGGAATATTTAACTTGGGCCATCTTTTACGGGAACACTAAGTGACTATTTTTTGGGCGGTGATGCAGTATTCGAAATCGATTGCAGTGGCATAGACCGCGTCAGTTCAGCTTTATGCAACAGTTACCCATTGTTTTTCAAAAGAGATCATCTGGATGTAGGAGTTTGGAATGTTCCCATTTCTTCACTTGCCCCCGCTAAACTGACCCCAGATTCTGAAACTAGGAGCAACCAGGTCTCAAGAATGCGTATGACTACAAGATTTTTGAACAATTGCTCTTCTCCCATTCGTTGCGGTGTTATTGCTAGAACAGGCCAGAATCTGGTATTTAACAGTACTAGAAGTATTTAGTAGCAATTCTTGCCAACCAGACCTCAGATTTTGATCGTAGGGGCAACCAAGTCACAAGAATACAGTTGTCTGCAATGTCTCTAATGGATTTTGCCATTCTTCCGTGGGTTATGGTGTTATCTCTACAAGGAACAACGGTCTACCAAAGCGACCTAATCAGAGCGCAGTGTTGCTCTCTACGATGTCGGAAGAACGTTTTGGCGCGCTACCTTTCGTGTTTCGCTGGCCACCCGCCGTCCCATACCCCGGGCGAAAGGCTTTGCGCAAGCCCACCCTCCAAAAACAAACAAAAATCCTCCGGCCGCGGTGGTTTGTTGGTTGGTCTGTTTGTTCGTTTCGTTTCGCTTCGTTCGTTCCTTCTAGCCGCAAGCCTCCGCGACCAGTGCGTCGAGGGCGTCCAGGATGGCCCGGACGTCCCCCGGGCGCGACAGCCGGTGGTCCCCGTCCTCGATCCAGCGCAGGTCGACGGAACCGCTGCCACTGCCACTGCCGTTGCCTTGTTCCAGGGCCTCCGCCAGCGCGAGGGACCGGGTCCACGGGACCTCCCGGTCCCGTTTCCCGTGGAGGAGGCCGACCGGGCACGAGACGGCAAGGCCCTTCCCGCTCCCGTGTTCCCCCAGGAGGTCCCAGTGCTCCCGGGCGTCCTCGATCAGGGCCAGGGGGACGGCGTAGCCGCCCCCGGGTGCGTGGCTCGAGGCGAGCCTGGCCATCCCCGCGGCCCTCCACTCCCTTCGCTGCTCTTGGGACGCCGAGTCCCAGAGGTCCGAGAAGACGTCCGGGGCGGAGGCAATCCCGAGGATCCCCGAGACCACCGGCGGCGGCGGCGGGCCGTCGCTGGGTTTGCTTTCGCGTTTGCGTTTGGTTTTGTTTTTGCGTTCGTGGTCGCTGTTTCCGCCGGATTTTGCGCCGTTGTGGTAGCGCATCGCCAGGTGCACCGCGATCCACGCCCCCATGGACGAGCCGACCAGGACCACCGAGGGGTGGCTCCCGGCCCGCGGCAGGACGACCCCCTCCAGGACGGCGGCCGCGTCCGAGATCCAGTCCGTGAGCACCGGGCCGCCGTCGTCGTCTTCGTCTTGTTGTTGTTCCGCAACGGCGCCGCGCTCGTTCGACAGCCCGTGGCCCCGGTAGTCAAAGGCGCAAAAGCCCCAACCCCTGGCCACGCAGTGGGCCTCCAGGGCCAGGACCTTGGTCCCGCCGGACATCTCGGACCGAAAGCCGTTGCAAAAGAGGATCGTCGGTCGCTGCCGGGTGTGCTCCCTCCGGTGTGGGTCCGTCTCGCCGCCATTGTTGTTGTTGCTGCTTCCGCCACAGGATCCCCCGGAAAGATCCGCTGCCGGGGCGACGTGCCGGTAGGCGAGTTGGTAGGGAGCCCCGGTCGACGGCGAGGTCCCCCGCCACCATTCGACGCCGTCCCCGCTCCCCTCCTCTGCGGAAGGCATGCCACCCCCCGCCACGCCGCGGGCCGCAAGCGGGCGCCGGTGCCCCCGCGCGCGGGCCCCGGCCGGGAGGAGCAGCCCCCGAGCGGGCCGCCGTGCCCAGAGGCACACCGCCACCACGGAGAAGAAACGGAGCGACGAAAAACCCGCCGAGACCATCCCCCCCGGATGCGGTGCCGGTAGCTCGGAGTGTGTGTGTGTCTGTCTGTGTGCGTGCGTGCGTGTTTCGGATCGGTGGCAGGTGGCGGGACAAAAGCCAAACCTTTCGCACTTTGCTAGCGATTTCCGCAACGAGCCATGGCCTGGGTTGGACCCACGGGTGGAACAGAAAGTGGACTCAACCGTTCACGGCAGTGTCATGGAAGCACAGAACCAATCCACACGAAGAGTCGAGAAAGTACGTAAAGTCCCGTACACTACTACTCGTAGATACAGGTACATTGAGAGTGCACGCTACGGTACAGAACGGTAGGTACCGGTACGTACTTCGTTGAATTATTTTCTGTTCCCACGATTTTTCAGTCTCGTACCGTACGTACATACGGTATGAGTCTTCATCAGGCCCTCCGCCCGCTCCGCCCACTCCGCTGGATGCGAGGATCCAACAATTTTGCTCGTACGACCAGATCCCCAGTTTCTTTCAACCAGCTCTTGAGTCGTGATCGCACCTACCGTGGTACCGTACCGTAGTGAGGTTTCAAAAAAACTTTGACTTTCGACCCTACCGTGCTGCTACATCCACCGTTGCTCGTACGAACTCGTTTCGTGAAAACAACAATCCGGAAGAAACAATGCAACAGGAATTCGCCACGGTGGACGCCAATCACAAAAGCTTTTCGAGTGGAGTCGAAGCTGTACTCGCAACATGGTTCTTTTCAGAGCTCAAGCAAAAACACCGTGGATGGATTCTTCTGCTCCATTCGGTTCGTCCGATTCTTTTTGAGTTCCACATCGACGACCATAACATCCGAAGAAGAGATATTGCAAACAACACCTGCACAATCGCATCCTCAACAAACCGCGATTCGAAAAAAGAAGATTCTCTTGTTGTCTTGCAGCTGGCTCAAACCAAACCAAACGAAACCAAACCAAACCAAATCGAGGCGAATCGAATCCAAGAGCGACTTGCCGCGCCCAGCTTCGCAGACACCGAACCTCCGTCGTTTTTGTCGGCAACATGGAACGCACCAACAAGGAGAGTGTCATGGCTGCTGTAACACGAGATTGGCGTGCATTACAATACGCATCAGATGAACTGAAGAACAACAAGGAGATTGTT
>CAACVS010000531.1:335623-364775 GCA_900660405.1 Pseudo-nitzschia multistriata
GATGAACTGAAGGACAACAAGGAGGTTGTTATGGCTGCTGTAACAAAAGATAGTAATGCATTGGGAGGTGCTTCAGATGAACTGAGGGAGGACAAGGAGGTTGTTATGGCTGCTGTAACACAGGATGGTTATTCATTGTACTATGCATCGGATGAACTGAAGGACAACAAGGAGGTTGTTATGGCTGCTGTAACAAAANTGGCTGCTGTAACACAGGATGGTTATTCATTGTACTATGCATCGGATGAACTGAAGGACAACAAGGAGGTTGTTATGGCTGCTGTAACAAAAGATGGTGATGGGACTGTATTGGAATGTGCTTCAGATGAACTGAAGGACAACAAGGAAATTGTTATGGCTGCTGTAACACAGAATGGTCATGCATTCATGCATGCATCTCTGGGACTACAAGGAGACATTGATATAGCCATGACTGCATTGGAAGATACTGCAGGGGTTTTGGAATACTGCACACATATCTTTTTTGTTGGCTGTGCACAGAGGAGCCTCAGGAATCCATAGGAAAAAGAGTCACAAATTTAGAAAGTACGCGAAGTCCCGCACACTACTACTTGTAGGCAATTGACCAGTTGCTGGATTTTAGCATCATGTAATCACAAGCACAAGAGTACTTAAGTGATATGAAAATCATGGGCTAAGAAACACTAGTTATTTTTGGCCCTATTTCTTGCACCTCATTGGAGCAAGAACCGGCATTTTTTGATTACTGTACTATGCGTTTTGTAACCATTGAAACCAGACTCACCAGACAGCAAAAAGTTACAATTTCAAGTTCTAAACTTTGATTTGAAGTTATGAACTTCAAAATATCCTGGAAGTTACAAAACAACTCATAACCAGATACTTTAAGGTACTGGACCTACGGCTCTGCTACTGAGTCACATGTGACTCATAACCAGATACTTTAAGCTACTGGACATCGGCTCAGCTACTGCGTCTTGTGCCTACTGTTATATAAGCTGACCTGAGCATAGAGGGGGGTTTATGGGAATCTTAAGGTGCACGAGATTATGTTTACTTTGCTTTTTAGTGTATGAAATAATGAAATTATAAGATTAAGATTATTGAGCACGCTCACAATCAGATCCCTGTGTAGATCTGGTACTGAATCTACACAAGGGTTCTTCTGTTCCGGACTTCTGACATCTTTGTTCTTCGTGAGGTATTCTCGAATAGTATCTTGGAAGATATATATGTATGAATAGTACCTTATGATATGTAGGTAGGAATGTTATGTCCATCCATTCCGAGGGGGCATAGTATGTACGTCTGCTTCTAATACAGTACGTACATATCCAGTGCAGTATGTGCGTACATACATATCTGTTGCACTATCCCTGACAGGAATATTGCACTCAATGTTACTTTCTAAACTGTAGCAATCGTATCTTCAATATTCTCAACAGGGGGTTGTTCTTCCTCTACTGGTGTTGCTGCTGGGTCTTCAGGAGTGGCATTTGCATTGACTGTTCCCTTATAGTAGGGGACAAGCTTTCAAATGTTAACAGTCTCACGCCATTTATCACTTCTTTGCAAGATGACTGTTCTGTTGGTATTAATTTCCACTATAGGATAGGGACCATGCAATCTTTGGGACAGCTTGTCTGGTTCATAGTACTTCATGTAGGCATCTATCTGGTGTTGTCTTTTGTCTCTGATAAGGTTCAAGTCAGCAATGAGTGGGATGTCCATCACCATATCTCTGTGGTGAACCAAAGCTCCTCCTGGTGATGTCTTCACTGCAGCATTCACGGCACACCTTGTAGCATGCATTGCAGAGGCAAGCGCATTGTCAATTAGTTGATCTTCATCAAACTCAGCTTCCTCGATTAGTTTTGAGTGAAGAGTAGTAGCTCGTAGAACATTGGCAATTGTCTGGTGGACTCTTTCACACCACACTGCATTGGCTTGTGGGTTTTTCACTGTACCTACTAGTTTGAACACTCTTTATTCCAAATTGATTCAATAACTGTTTGAATGGTGTTCCGATGAATTCTTTACCATTATCGTGAATACATCTGTTGGGCCTTGGATATCTGGACAACCAACAGTTGGCGAATTGTTCTGCAACATGCTTACTTGATTTATTGTTGATTCTTATGATCTCTAAGAGATTGGTGACTGGATCAATGCAGGTAGAGCATTAATTACTAACTCACTTTCATCTGGGAGAAGTACTTTCCACGGACCGATTAGGTCTACGCAAACTTCATTCCACGGGATTAGTTGGGCTTCACGCACTGGCAACAAGCCATGTCCTTGGCCTTGTTGTTTGAATCTGTGGCAGTTATCAGGGCATCGATACTGTTTGCATCTTTGGCTGACGAGTCATGGAGCATAAAATCTGGCACTGATTGTCTCATAGAGCAGTGTACTCCCACAGTGCCCTAATAAGAGATGATACCATCTGAGGGTGCTGTCTACCACCAGGCCATCAGGCAAGTACTAGATCTTCCAATTATCATTTGTGGGATTCATTCCTTTAGGCTGTGTCACTGTAATTAGATCAAAGGTTCCTATCCTCCTCTTGACGTAGTGTTTTGGATCTGATTCAAGTAGATGCTGACACTGGGGGTCCATGAGTTGATGGGTGTAAAGGCTTGCGTTTGTTATTGGGTTTTCCATCTCTGAGACTGGTGCTGGTGAAACCCAATGATAACAAATGCAAGCCTTTACACCTATCAACTCATGGACCCCTAGTGTCAGCATCTACTTGAATCAGATCCAAAACACTACATTAAGAGGAGGATAGGAACCTTCGATCTAATTGCAGTGACACAGCCTGAAGGAATGAATCCCACCAATGATAATTGGAAGATCTAGTACTTGCCTGATGGCACTGGAATAGAAAGTGGACTGTGAACTGGTGTCATGGAAGAACAGAACACACTACCATACTACTCATACAGTACTGGTCCATTGAGAGTACACGCTACGTTACAGCAGGGGTCATAATTTAGAGGGGTACGCGTCGCAGCGAAAACTCATATTCCATGTGTGTCCGAAATTGGAAAATGTCACCCCAGGATTTTTKGAGAACTATATTTTTACTGCATAATACTAGTAAAACTATTCAACTTGTGAGTAGTCATAACTTTATCAAAAATACAACTATAATAATTTTAAACTATTGCACCTATACCAACTTTTTGTGAAGATTCTGAATATACTCTTTTCTTTGATATCAAATGCATTGTTGTGCTATCATTTTATTGTTCATAGAAGACCATTTCACTACTACTACTAGCTGTAGAACCACTACTGGTGATTTAGAAGGCAAAACGGATGAAGGACAGACAGTTCGAATTTTTGCTAGGGACTGGACTGGTTTCACAAAATTGGATGAAGGACAGACTATTTGTACTAGAATTACAGTACTAATGTGGTGGTACTACCAGCCCTATATCAGTACATCAAACAACAAACAACAAACAGCAATAACATCCAAGAAACACTTACTACTTGACTCTCAACTGTATGAGAGATGTGCGTCTGAAGTTTGAAAATCAGAGAGTGATTGGAAGTGTTCCTGTGTAGGGGGTCTTTCAGGTACGAGTTAAATCGGAGTAAAATGCGTTAACCGTATGAACCCTACCACGTCCTACAGGGCAGAAAGGCATTCTATTCAAACACCAAAAATTATTACTAGTAGCATCACGGTTAATTTTGGGCACCGTATTTTAGTACTGGTCCTACACAGATCTACTAGTTTTCGATCACTTTTTCCACTACAAACAGCTCAATGAGGTAAAATAAGCTAAACACAACAGCTCCGGAAAGGCTTGTAATGAGATCCCCTTTGGGGAAAAGCTTCCTTATAGTGTTGGGAATAGCCCCATGTGTCATTGTTACACAATTAGGGGCCAGGGGGGGGGGGCGATTCTCCACTAACACCCGGTATGGCCAAAATTGGCCGGTTTACAAGATCGCCTCCTAGTTAGAAAAATAGGCCAGAACTCTATCAAAAAACAACTTTAGAGCACCAGACTAAGCGCCCAGACCAAGATAATACAATTACTTAGTGATCCAGGTCATTGGGATGCTTAAGGATGCTCTGGCGGCTTAGAACTACTAGTAGTATGCAGAAGTTACAGCAGTAGTGGGCCAAAATTCCTGCGTTAATTCTAGGTGTAATTTTACTCAAGTTAAACTCGTACACTTTTAGCAGTGATGACCCCAGGGACGTTCCGAAACGACTAATTTCCACGTACGCTTAGCTACCAGCTCTCCGACTAGTTCGACTACGGTAGATTGTTGCTGCAATGCAGCGCCTCTATAAAAAAAAAGGGGGATTCGGGAAACTATTTTTTCAAAATTCGATTTTTTTTGCTACCAGAATTCGACTACAAATCGACTAGAAAAGGAATAGATATCAGATTTAAATCTGATAGATATCTGATTGATATCTGATTTATAGTCGAGTTTTGGTAGCCTTCCCAGATCCCCCATGTATAATTTGTACTAGACCCGCAGTGGAAGACAAGGAAAAAACGCAGCATTTTTAAATATAAAATATATTCACATCTGTAGAGTATATATTATATATTATTCTGATATATGAATATCGACAATATACATAAATATAATTTAACTTCAAGTACGAATATTTTATATTCACGGATACGATACGTACCGGTACGAGGATCATAATTCGTGATGAATATTATTATATGTTGCAATGATACGGGATTAGAGCAATGCTGTGGGATCCCTATACAAGCCTATATAAGATATATGCGTGATGAATACTATTAGAAAGAGGGCAACGCTGTGGGATTGAAGTACAGTTTGCTAGCTAGAGCAGTACTGTACGGTACGGTAGGAGCCCCACGCAACGCATGCAGCAGCTGCTGATCCAGCTGCTCAGCGAGGAGCAAAATAGAAGGGTTTTTATCTTCACACGCAAACACCGTGTTAAAATTAGCTTTCGGCCTAAAATCAGATCGGAAGCACACTGGAGACCAAAATACTGATTTACGGAGCTTCCTGGTACAAAACGCTCGTATAAATCCTGTAGAAAATTCAAAATCAAGGGGGTACACTGTCCAATTTGGGCAAAATCAGTTGGTTTTTATCTTCACACGCAAACGCCGTGTTAAAATTAGCTTTTGGCCTAAAAGTATTCTAAAGCGCCGGAGATGACGTTGCTAACTGAGACCCCCAGAACAGCACTGGTTCCGGGAGTAGTGGGAACAGCAGTATTCCTTGAGTAGTGTAAATAGAGACGCAGTGGCATCTTTTCTTGCCAAAGAGCAGCTGTGCTGTGTTGTTGAGGCTAATAAATATGTATGTTTTACAACGGATCGAGGCATCCGCGTTATTGATAGTACTAGGAAGACCAACAAGAAGGACGATACTAGTAGTCGCAGCCTTCCCCCCCGCGTCTCGTAAGATATCTTTCAAGATCATCAAGGCATGACTTGGCTTCAGCAAAGCTATTGAGAGCATGCTTTCCTCCTGAGGAAAGAGATGAATTGCTACTGCTGGAATCAAAGGAAGATGACGAGGAATCGACATCGATGACAGCAGCTCCTGTCAGCACCGGTGGCAGTTCAGTCAGTGTCAGGGACCAGAAGAGTCAGGAGACAGCACAGCAACAAGAGCGTTAGATTGTTTTGCTTTCTTACCAGATTTAGGAGTAACAAACAACTCATACTCTTCACGTGTCCTTGTTCCCAACATGGAGGGAGGTGTTCCAGGAAGAGGGACGCGCCGGGGATCAGGCTTCGATGCAGGAGCTGCCGACGCAGTCGATGCGGAAGCCAACGCTGATCCCCCGGGGGATGATGTGTCCATTGCTGAGTTTTCAGGGGACTTACACAAATGAATAGACCTGGATTCTTCAATTGCAATAGGCTTTGTAGTGTCTTGTTCCTTCATTTGCTCCTTGAAAACAATCCTGAGGAGCTTCACGGGGATTCCACCGTGTACTCCGTTTAGAATCTTAGGTTGATATTCTGGGTGCATGTCATTTGCAGGAAAGTAGATGACGCCCTCCTCCCAGATGGTTCTTTCCTTGTTGTCCTTGAGTTTCTTGGCATTCATTCCCATTTCCACATAGGAGGGATGATCTCGATGATAGATCTGCTTGTCCGTTTCATCGAGATCCATTGGACAAAGGCTGAAATAGTCACTCATGTATGCCGGCCACTTGATTCTAATCTTGAAGTGTCTGTCATCAATCCAACTAAGACTAAGATCATTTAGTGTTGTAGTTGGATCAAGGCTCATGACAATCTTCACGAAGGTAACAGAATCCTCAAGAATGTGATCCCATACTTTCCAACGAGTTGGGAGCATTGGTCTTGACATGGGCTTCACGAGCCGGGCACCGTTGAGCTTCACACCACTCTCCAGATTGAGGGATCGCATACTTGAGACAAGCACAGCAGCATCACTGCCTGCTGGGGTCTTCTTCCTCCTTGAGGTTGTCGGCGCCATGGGGGTCGAGAATTCTTCCTCTGATTCAGTTTCCGGAGGAGAGGGGTAGGAGTCGTAAGAGGTGTCCACTTCTTCAGCTTGCTCTTCTTCTACAGCAACAGCTTCGACTACTGTTTCTCCTGCTTGTTGTACTTCAACTGTGCTCTTTCGATGCTCCTCAAATGGATCGTGTAGTTCTATTCCTCGGTTTCTAAGATCCTGAGCCAACAGGGACATTCTCTTTAGTACCGGCCGTGGAAAGCAGCAACAAGAAGATCAAGATCGATAAGAAAAAGAACAGCAGCCCCAACAACGACGATACAATACTCTAAGAGTTCTTACCTGGGCAATCTTTGGCCAGCTGTTTGCTTTGATGTTTTCTCGGATGTAGTTGGAAGACCTCCAATTAAACACCGAGCCTGGAGTGTGATTTGGATCCCAGCCTACAGCTCCTCTTGAGTATATGTGATTCCAGAAATTGTAGCAAGCAATCTGCTTTGCTAGAGGTAAATGGTTGTAAACTAGAAGAGGATCCTTCTCTTGGTGAGTTCTTTTCGCTCCACTCTTTGGTTGGTTTCGAGGCATCGTAAAAAGAAAGAAAATGAAAACAATATTTTACTATAATTTATCTATAAATTACAAGCAGCCAAAGGCAGCTCTCCGCTGCACTCAGCAGCGGACTATACGTTTGGTTCTTTCATTGCGCCATTGCTTGTTGCTTGTTGCTTCTTGCTTGCATTGGTCCTCCGGTCTTGGTTACTGCTTTGCTGTGTTTGCTAGAAAAAGTGATTTCGGGACCGGTATTTGCTTCCTAAAATTAACACGAGCTATCGCGTGAAGCTTGGAAAAGCTCAACATTAGCAGCAAGTTCATACTTTATACTGTTTGCGCCTGCAAGGTACTATATATATTGAAGTCCTACGGGATTCCTAATATTTATATAGGTAATGTATATTTTTATATATTGCAATGATACGGGACTGTCAGTATAAAAGTATACGTGATGAATACTATTTAATATATATATAAAGAGGGCAATGCTGTGGGATTGAAGTACAGTTTGCTAGAGCCAGTACTGTACAGTAGGAGCCCCACGCAACGCATGCAGCTGCTGATCCAGCTGCTCAGCGAGCAAAATTGATCTATTTGGATGGATCCTAGTACAAAGCTGTGTAGAAAATCCTGTAGAAAATCGTGGATCAAGGTACTTGCCTTGCCATTTTGGTCAAAATAGAAGGGTTTTGTCTCCGGGTACAAAATTGTGCTGAGGCCTACTGTCGTGACCTTTACGTGCTGATTCCAGTGAACTAAACTGTGCTTTCATTCTAAAGAAAAAACACGGTTGGGAGCAACTGACCATGGGAATCGCTCCATTTCAAGCACTTCCACTCAACCTTATACACTTTACTTGGTATCACTGGATAGCTCTCTTCCATTGTCGATTGAACATGCATTGAACTGTAGAAAAGGACCCAGTAGAAGAATTAAAATAGTGTGTTTAGTGTAGCTTGTCTTTTTCCGACAACAGCATGGTAACCAAAGAAGGTATTGAACTAGTTGCTAAAGAGGTTCTTCGGTGGCCCGAAAGGAGGAAATGGAATGCCAATGACAAGGATATGAGGTTCAGAGCTTGCTTTGGAGCCCCGAGTGAAATAGTAGCAGATATCTGGAATAAAATAGTGGCGCGTGGTCCTATTGATTCTGGTGGACAACCAAAGCATTTGCTTTGGGCGCTTGTTCATCTCAAGGTCTATTCAACAGTAGAGACTCACTGTGCTCTCGTAGGATGGCCTTCAGCCAAGACCTTTTCAAAGTGGTCCTGGTACTTTGTGAAGAGGATTGCAGAGCTGTTTGGTGACCTAATCAGTCTTGACAAAAGATTTGATGGACTGAATGGAGTAGCAAGGACCAACTGCTTCATAAGTGTTGATGGAACAGACTGCCCTGTCTATGAGCCTTGGCCTTTCACCTCCGACATGTATTCCAAGAAGATTAATGGGCCAGGCGTGAAGTATGAAGTAGCTGTTTGCTTGAAGACAGGCCTTATTGTTTGGGTCAATGGTCCCTTCAAGGCAAGTGTCAATGACAATACTATATTTGAGAATGGGCTGGGTAGAGCAATCCATCCGGAGGAAGCTGTGGAAGCAGACAGGGGCTATGGGGGAGACCCTCGTTTGAAGCATCCATCAATGGGGACCAGTAGTCAGAAAAGAAAGATGAAATCAAATGCTCGGGCCCAGCAAGAAGCCGTGAACAGTAGATTGAAACAATTCAATGTGCTCACTACTCATTTCAGGCACATGAAGCCAAACAGGGAGACAATGATGGAGAGACACGGCCAGTGTTTCCATGCAGTTGCTGTGATTACACAGCTCAAGTTTCTTTCGGGCGCAACAGTCTTTGCCGATGGGCTCGATTACGATGTTCATTATTTCTAGCCTCAACAACACAGCGCAGATGCTCTTTGGCAAGGAAAGATGCCACTGCATCACTATTTACACTACTCAAGGAATACTGCTGTTCCCACTACTCCCGGAACCAGTGCTGTTCTGGGGGTCTCAGTTAGCAACGTCATCTCCGGCGCTTTAAAAAATAAGATTTTAGGCCAAAAGCTAATTTTAACACGGCGTTTGCGTGTGAAGATAAAAACCAACTGATTTTGCCCCTTAATTTTAGGATTTCTACGGTACGGTCTTCCGATCTGATTTTAGGCCGAAAGCTAATTTTAACACAGTGTTTGTGTGTGAAGATAAAAACCCTTCTATTTGGAGCAAAATGGCAAGGGTACCCCCTTGATTTGCTGTTTTCTACGGCGTTTTCTACACAGCTTTTGTACTACAGACGTCCAAATAGATCATTTTTGGTCCCCAGCAACCAGCTGCAGTCTTTCCAGTACTACCGGTACGTAGTAGTAGTACTGACGGTCGTTGCTATGGTTTGAGAGATTAAAATTCTAATAAATAGTATACGTACATTTATATAATTTATACTATATATATTATCGTACTTGAATACAAATTATATTTATAGAGAAATTATTGTATCTTTATAAACGAATATATAATATCGGAGTCTCAGATATGGCACGTGCTGATAGGGTTACCACATGTTGACTATATCGCTGCCAAAGATCGACTATGTTTCTACCTTAAATCGACAATGTTTTTACCATAAGTCGACTATATTTTTACCATAAATCTACCAGAAAAAAGCCAGAGAAATTTGACCTAAATGAAAATAGTTTCTCGGGACCCCCTTCTTTTTTATTGAGGCGTTGCGTCGCAGCAAAAATCTACCGCAGTCGAACTAGTCGGAGAGCTGGTAGCTAAGCGTACGTGGAAATTAGTCGTTTCGGAACGTCCCTGCATTACAGTACGGTACGTACCTACGGTACTGCGTTGGTTGGATTCGAAAAAGGGTAGTCTTGCAGCTGGTACACCCTGACAACAGCACGACGAGACAAGACGAGAAACTGGAAGACACGAAAAGGCAAAAAAATTGAAATAAGACCAGAAGGCCACCATTGCGATACAACACGACACGCCACGATACGACACGACAAGCCAAAAACATCAAAACAAGACAAGAAAAGGCGCAACAAAGGCCACCATTGCGATACGGCACAACCGTTTTGACGAGCGGGACCTTTTCCTAGACCAGAGCAAAGCAAAGCAAAGCAAACCGAGGCGAGTCGAATCCAAATCCAGGAGCGACTTGCCGCGCCGCAGACACCGAACCCTCGTCGTTTTTGTCGTGAAATTGGCAACATGGAACGCACCGCGCAGTCGTGTTTGTGTGCGGTGGCCGACGCGATCCAACTTGTGGACAGAAATCCCGTGGCATTGAAATATCTATCGGAGGAAATGAAGGGCAACATCGGCGTTGTGCTCACGGCGGTATCGGGGGAACCCTATGCCTTGCAGTATGCGTCCATGGGACTGCGGAACAGCAGGAAGGTTATCATGGCTGCAGTCAGACAGAATGGGTATGTGTTGCATTATGCTTCGGATGAGCTGAAGAACAACAGGGAGGTTGTTATGACTGCTGTAACACAGAAAGGTCATGCATTGGTGTGGGCTTCAGATGAACTGAAGAACAACAAGGAGGTTGTCATGGCTGCTGTAACACAGCGTGGTGATGCATTGGAATATGCTTCGAATGAACTGAAGGACAACAAGGAGGTTGTCATGGCTGCTGTAACACAGAATGGTGATGCATTGCAGTGTGCTTCAGATGAGCTGAAGAAGAACAGGGAGGTTGTTATGGCTGCTGTAACACAGTATGGTGATGCATTGGACTATGCTTCAAGTGAACTGCAGAACAACAAGGAGATTGTCATGGCTGCTGTAACAGAGCGTGGTAATGCATTGAGATATGCATCAGATGAACTGAAGAACAACAAGGAGTTTCTTATGGCTGCTGTAACACAGCGTGGTGATGCATTGGAGTATGCATCAGATGAATTGCAGAACAACAAGGAGGTTGTCATGGCTGCTGTGACACAGTATGGTAATGCATTCCAGTACGCATCAGAGGAACTGAAGAACAACAAGGAGATTGTCATGGCTGCTGTAACAAAGGATGGTAATGCATTGGAATATGCTTCAGATGAACTGAAGAACAAGAAGGAGATTGTTATGGCTGCTGTAACAGAGCGTGGTAATGCATTGAGATATGCATCAGATGAACTGAAGAACAACAAGGAGTTTCTTATGGTTGCCGTAACACAGTATGGTAATACATTCCATTACGCATCATATGAACTGAAGAACAACAAGGAGGTTGTCATGGCTGCTGTAACACAGTATGGTACTGCATTGGGGCATGCATCAGATGAATTGCAGAACAACAAGGCGATTGTCATGGCTGCTGTAACACAGGATGGCTATGCATTGTACTTTGCATCAGATGAACTGAAGAACAACAAGGAGATTGTCATGGCTGCTGTAACACAAGATGGGCATACATTGGCATATGCATCAGATGAATTGCAGAACAACAAGGAGATTGTTATGACTGCTGTAACAAAAAATGGTGATGCATTGAAAGATGCATCGGATGATCTGAAGGATAACAAGGAGGTTGTTATGGCTGCTGTAACACAGAATGTTGCTGCATTCATGTATGCATCTCTGCGACTGCAAGGAGACATTGATATAGCCATGACTGCATTGGAAGATTGCGCAGGGTTATTGAAATACTGCACGGATATCTTTTTTGTTGGCTGTGCGCAGAGGAGCCTCGGGCATTGAACCGGTGGTTCGGTGGTTTGTTTAGACGCCACGGAACACCACACCCACGACCAAACCCCCCTCCAAGTCCATCAATAGAGCCAACGAACGCGCGGCAGAAGCGCCTTTTGCGGAGGTATTTCCCAGGCGACCATGACACGACACGACACGACACGACACGGCCACATCGTGCCAGGCCATCAACGAGGCGCGGGTTGGGTGGGTTGGTTGTTTGGATCGTTGGCTGGTTACAAACGTTAGGCAGCAAGCTCGCTAGCGATCGCCACACCGAACTCTGTGCACGGAACAGTCCCATAGTTCTTTGCCCGGTTCTCGATCTCGTGGTCGACCAGCGTCGTTCTTGTTGCACTCGACCCACGGGTGGAGACACGCGACATTCCGCGTCGCCTACGACAAACAACGAGGAATGGAAGCAAACCAATGCACACACAAAATCGTAGATCGAGACGGAAACGAAAATAGTAGAATGAGTATTACGAAGGATGTATAGTCCCTAAAGGATAGATCAGAGATCGCTCTCAACGCACAACGCATTGCTGAGTACAGGGTGCGAGTTTGATTTCGAGTAGATTGTTTTTGTTATTATTGTGGCAGGCATTGAATTCTCCGGTGTTGTAGTTTCGGGCGTTGTATTTTCTGGCAGTCAGTATTGTTATTTTTGTTGTTCTTCCAACCGTCGCCTTGGCCGTCGCCGGACCGGAAGCAACGCAAACAACACGTCGTGTACAAACAACACGCCACGAACCAAAGGATGCGAGCCTTGGCACAAACTCGATCTTTGTATTTTTTTTTTCTGCATCGGGGCGCAGTGGTGCGGCACCGCGTTGTGCGATGCTCCGCCCGTTCTCGGGATTGCAAAAGTGCGTGCGGTATTTCCTGCGGCATGGCCGTTGCGTCAAGGACAAGGTCGACGGCCCTCCCTGCAGGCTCCGCAAGGCCGTCCCGGTTCCCCCGTATTGTCTTGCTTTGCCTTTTGCAGCCTGCGCTTGCGTCTGGATCCGTTGCAGCGCAGATGTCGGCGCTGCGTGTACGCATCGAATCCAATGCAACCCAAACCGTACCGGCGGCGGGGGGGGCGCCTTCCAACGTCGACGGCACGGTCGACGACCGTCGGTGGGCGGGATTCCGGGGTTTGCAATGGCTGCCTTCGAAGAGTGCCGGCAACCGACGACGCCTTGCGTTCCGGATCGGGCAGATCGGTGTGGCGTTTCGTTGTGTTTCGTTCCGTTCCGTTTCGTTCACGAATTTCAGATTTTGGATTTTTCCTTTCGAAAATTCTTCGAACCGTAAGTGCGTAGTACGTACATTACGTCCGTTACGTACGGTATGACAAGATCTACGGCAGGATTCTCGACGGACGCATAGCATGTACGATACCGATGTCATGGTACGGTACGGTAGGACACTTCGATACGTTCATACCCACAAGCAACCACAGACGAGCAAAATGCAAACGATTCCGCATTGCTATGCAGCTAAGTACGAGTACTTCTAGTATGGAAGACAGTACTACGCAACCCGTCGTGGTTCGGAACCGCGTCTAACCCTATCTTGTTTCTGGGCCAATCACGGATCGTTCCCTTTCAAGAAATCGTTTTGATTGGCTGTTTCAAAAAAGGAAGAACGGTGGGTTGACACCCGATTATTCCGTCGTACGACCCGCGATGTCTGTTTGAGGGTATCTTCCGACGTTGCGGTTCAGTCTAGTACAACGCTGTACAATACGATACAAAACGGTTCCCCATTCGAACAAATCCGTGATTGCAGCAGGCAGGGTAGGCAGAGGACGAGTAACCCGTACTTGCACTGCTACTCCTACTCACTCGCATGGGGGTACTAACGGTATCCGTTTTGCCAGGGGCCCAGATTTTATTCGTTCATCTTCAAGATCGTGATCAAGCCGAGTTCTTGACGCCAAAAAAGCAGGCACCATCGACCGCAACAGTGACTGAGACACTACAAGCACAAGCTAGATACACAAGAGCAGCATCGCACGGCAGGATAGAAGCAACAAGAACCACCGCCGGCATCCGCAAAAAAGCATCACCACCACTCGAGCAGACCGTTACACTACGCTAGACTGCTCTACACTGCACTGCATTTCGGCACAACACTCCACTCCACGAGACCGAACAATACCACACAAGACAAGACAAGACAAGACAAGACAAGAGATGAAGATCGCCTCTCGCAACTCGGCACTGGCGGCAGCCCTCTGCCTCGCGGCGTCGGCCCTGGGAGGGGCCCTGGCCTTTGCCCCCCACCACGCCGCGCGGAGGGCGCCAACGGTCCAAAGCAGCAGCAGCAGCACCTCCCTCTCCGTCAAGATCCCCCGGGTGGAACTCCCCGAGGCGGTCGCCAGCCAGCTGGGCGAGTTCGACCTGAAAAACCCCAACGCCATGAACGACGACGACTACCGGAGCTACTCGGGCGCCGCCATCGCCGGGACCCTGGCCTTTTCCCTCCTGCCGGGGGCCCTGGTCTCCGGCATCTACAGCGACCTCGGGCCCGTCGCCATTGCCACGCTCATCGACTTTTTGTTCTCGGCGATCGTCGGCGGCGGCCTGGCGATCTACCTGTCCCTCCGGAAGGACCAGATCGGCGAGACCGTCCGCTCCTACGGCAACCAGCTGCTCTCGGCGGCCAAGGACGCCACCGGGATCGGGACCCTCCGCTACGACCTCCCCGTGGCCGCCACCGACGTCTTGACCGGTGAACTGGGCCTCCTGGACCCCAACAAGATGGACGAGGACGACTACGACGGGTACTCCGGGGCGGCCGTCGCCGGGACCCTCCTCTTCTTTCTGCTGCCCGGGGCCCTCGCCACCGGCGCGGCGGGAATCCTGGGGGACTTTGCTTCCTCGGCGGCGGTCGATTTCGTGCTCTCGGCCCTGGTCGGGGGGGGCGCCTGCATCTACCTCTCGCTCCGCAGGGACGAGGTCGGGGCGACCGTTAGCCAACTGGGAGGGCAGTTCCTGGACGTCGTCGACGGGGTCCTCGGAGCCGAGGAGGACACCAAGCTGCTGGAGGAGTAAGCAAGCACGCACAAGCGTTGTTCCGCAAGCATTGTTGTGCCTCGTGCTTTGCCGCGACGTGTCTGCCCGTTGCAACACACACACACACACACCGCGGCGAGTGCATCATCCCGCATCGATGGAACAGGGAGAAAACAAAAAAGCCACTGTTTCGAAAGGCCGGGACGAATCCATAAAACCAGACGTATAGTACTACTAGTAGTTATAAATCATTAGAAAATTTGTTGCAGTGGCAAGATGGATCAAGGGAAAGTAGTGGTACCAATAGCAGCAACAGTAGTATGAGGAGATACTAGTAGTCATTCTCCGTTCATTCATTCTTTCTTTGAGACAACACGCAATGTTGACAACAACCAAATTGTTCGTGACTCTGAATACTCCTAAAGTTGCAACAGGATAGATATCGCTGGGCTGAGCATAATCATTATTGGGTCAGAACAATTTGGCAAATGCCCCCCGCAACCACCTACTGCGGCATGTTGCTGCAATGTTGCTGCAATCGGAAGGTTCTGTCCCTGCATTCGGTATGTTGAGAGGCAACCTAGGCAATCATTGGCACATTCTCCTTGCTAGAACTTGAAAACTTTCAAATTGGAGCAGGAGCTATTTAAGAATTACTACCTACTGTACATACCTGCTATTGGTTCGCTTGGGAAGATGTCTGTTATTTTTTTCATGTCCGTGATACGCACGAGTATTTACGGCACGGTGACAGATCCCCACAACTTCAACTGCTACTACGGCACCGTTATGAACTTTCCGTCTGCAAGATTTTTTTCGGCGCAAGCAAGCACGCCAAAAGCATGTTGTTGTACCGTACGTACCGTACGGTATGATGCGTGATTGGACGGCTAACGGTAGTAACGGTACGGTACGTGTTCGGTACGAGTATCTTTCTCGGATGATTCCGAAAACAAAGACACACGTTTTCCCTTTTTCTCGTGTTCGACCAATAAGTGTGCGTCGACTGTGCTAGCTATGGTACGTACGAAACCTACGGTACGGGAAACATCGCATTCCGCCTCGATCTGGTGCTGCTCGATTGACTCATTCACGAACCTGCCGCTGTTCCGCAACGCAACAGTTTAGTTTCACGACCTTCCCAATCCCACCGGCTCTGTCCTCGCATTCGAAGCACAGTGCATACCGTACGCACCATCGCACAGCCAGCCTCGCCTCGCCTCTCAGCACAGCACCAAACCTACCGCATCGTATCGCCTGCCATGAAGATCGCCGCAGCATTGTGCTCTCTCCTCTTCGCCGTTGGGCTGTCGCCAGCGAACGCCTTTGGAACCGCCGCGCGGGGAGGAAACGGGCTCCGGCGCCCCTTCTCTGCTTCCGCGGGCCCGAAGGCGTCCCGGGCCCCCGGCCCTCTATCCATGGCCCCCGATCCGCTGGGAGAATCCGGAACGGGCGGCGGCGAACCGGTCGTCATCGGCAAGGACTTTCGCCTGAGCGCCATCTTTTTGTCCGCTGGACTCCTCCTGGACCAGATCCCCTACCTGCAGCTGACGCTGGGGCCGCTCGTGACGGTCCTGGGGGTCCTCTTTCTGGTCCAGACCTTCCGGCTCAACTTTGTCTGCGACGACAGGGCCTTCTCGCTGGAGGACACCACGAACGAGGACTCGGTGGGAGAAAACATTGTCGTCGGCGGCGAGAACCGGTGGGACTACGACTCCTTTGTCAACTTTGAGTTCTTTCCCAAGGGGTGGATCGACCAGCCCCAGGGGCCCATCCTGGTGTACTTTAAGGAAACGCAGACCCCGTCGGGTAAGTAAGGGAGAGACCGGTGTCGGTACCCGTTTGGTTCCGCGCACCGCCTGCGGCAAAGGGACGACAACCCCGTGTTTCTCGTTGCCAACCCAACAAAACTCACAATCGATCCGTCCCTTTGTTTGTTCGTTCGTTCGTTCGTTTCGCGGGGATTTTTTCGACAAAATCGACAACAATCACCACAATCACCACCACCACGAAAACGTACCTTCAGACAAGTGGAACGAGGGACCGGGCGCCTCGGCCAACTCGGACAAGGCGCTCTCCGAGGGGGCCGTCCGGGGCCAGGTCCACTTTTTCCCGGCGCTCTGCGACACCCAGCAGCTCCGCTCGGTGTGGGAAAAGAACTGCGCCAAGCTGTGAGCGAGCGAGCGAGCGTGTGGGGACGGAACGCCCCGAACCATTGCGTGCGCGCAACCGGATTCGTTGGGTGTGGTGTGGTGTGGTGTGGTTTGCTTTCATTTGATTTGATTTGCTTTCGCGGGGTTTGGTGTGCCGGGGGATTTTTGCACAAGAGCGAGCCACCCGCTGTGGCACCGGCTAGGTGCGCTGCCGCTTTGAAACCATTCCGTGCATCGCATCGCATCCCACCGCATTGCATCGCATTCAAAAGCATTCCTTTGGAATTGTTGCGCATCGCTGACGCGCACTGCCAAATGGCCCGATGCAGTTGGTCTCGGTTTCCATCGGCAAAACACACTAGCTGCGGTACGGCTTTGTCGCAAAATAACAGAACTAGCACTTTTTTTCCTCATTCAATCATGTGGTTTTCGTAGAATGATGACAATGTTCGACGAGTTATAGCAGCGACAAAGAAGGCATTCGAATTGTATAGGCACTGCGGCTCGCCGACAGATTTGGATCGGGAGGAGGGGGAAGATGAGAGCGAACAGCTCTTTCTTGCCGCATGAGCAGTGCAGCTTTCTCGAAATCTGTTGCATTCTAGTGGGTACATTGCATTGTACCAGAAAAAAAATCTAAGGCTATTTGGCAGTAGTGTTGCTTTAGTTTTATGCGTGCTTGTGGTTGTTTACTTTTGCTTCGGTTGCCGCAGATCTACAGCTCCGCCGAGATGCTTTCCTTCACCCCGTGGACACGGCCCCCGGCGTCTTCGTAGGCGTTGTATCCCAGGTCGGGGTTCGCCGCCCCGTCGTTCATCTCGTTCGCCAGCTCCCGCAGGAGCTCGGCCTCCATCTCGGCCTCCTCGTTGCCGAGGCCCTCCTCGCTGAGGAAGCGCTCGGCGTCGAGGGCGGCCGCGGCTCCGCTGCCGGCCGAGGTAATGGCCTGGCGGTAGACGGCGTCCGTGACGTCCCCGGCCGCGTAGATGCCGGGAACGGAGGTTTTCGTGCTCTGTCCGGTGGTCTTGATGTATCCGGCGTGCTCGGGGTCGAATTCCACGACGCCCTCGAGGAATCCGGTGTTTGGGGAGTGGCCGATCGCGACAAAGACAGCGTCACAGCTCAGCGTTCTCGTTTCTCCCGTTTCGACGTCCTTCAGAACGGCACCGGACACGATTTTGTCGCCGTCGTCGGCCGTCGACGGATCGTCCAGGTCCAGTTCCTCGCTGTCGTCCTGGCTGCTGCCACCGGGGGTGGACACCGATTTGCCCACGATCTTTTCAACCACCGTGTTCCACTGGATTTCGATCAGGGGGTGGTTGATCACCCGGTCGGCGAGAACCTTGCTGGCTCGGAAGGTGTCCCGTCGGTGGACCAGCGTGACCTTCTTCGAGGTTCGCGCCAGCACCAGAGCGTCTTCCATGGCGGTGTCTCCTCCCCCCACGACCACGACGTGGCGGCCGGAAAACAAAAATCCGTCGCAGGTGGCACAGGACGAGACGCCTCCCCCGCGCAGCTCGTGTTCCCCGGGAATTCCTAGCCACTTGCTGTCGGCTCCGGTGGCAATGATGACCGAATGGGCCTCGATGGCGCCCGTCGAGTTTCCGTAGACCTTGAGAGGCCGGGACGAGGTGTCGATTCGCGTGACAAAGTCGTCCTCGATCTTGGCCCCGAACTTGATGGCCTGGGAGCGCATGGCGGCAATGACGGCGGGACCCGTGAAGTTGGCCAGGCCGGGGTAGTTCTCGACGTCGACTCCCTTGCCCTGGAGCTGTCCCCCCATGGCCGGCGCAATGATGAGCGGGGTCAGGCCCGCACGTGCGGCATAAATAGCCGAGGACATGCCGGCGGGACCACCTCCGATCACAATGACCTTCTCGGGGAAGGAACCGCGGATCCATCGGCTGGCATTGTCCTCCAGGGAGTCCTCTTCCTCGATGTCTTCTCCCTCGACCTCCTCGTCCCGGGCCTCGTCCTCTCGTTTTTCCAATTCGGCAAGCAATTGTTCCTTCGTAGCCAGGTGTAGGTTCGGAGTATTGCTCTTCGATCTAGGCTGCGCCTTTTGGTTGTTTGTGGGTGTGTCGGTCGGGGATCCTTTCTCGTCGCCCTCCGTCTTCTTTGGCTTGGGCACGAAGAGTTTCTGGGTTTCCGGCCGTTTCTTATACTTTTTCTTCAGTTTGTAGGCCAGTGTGTTGGCGATGGATCCCTGGCAGAATTCTTTTCGGCCCTTGCATTTGTTATAGACCGCCTCGATGTCTTCGTCGGTCTTGCTGGGATCCATTTCCGCGTAGAAGGCTTTGAGGTCGTCGAGCAACAGCTTGGTGTTTTCGGTCTCGGCCTGTCGGACGGCCTTGTTGGTGTACTGTCTCAGTGCGGCCTCGCCGATGCCTCCCTTCTCGTCCTGCACCTTTCGTCCGCCGACAAACCAGTAAAAGGTTGGAAGAGATCGCACCTGGTACCGAGCAGACAGCTCGTGCTGCATGTTGGTGTCCACCTTGACAAAGACGGCTCGGTCCTCGAATTCCTTGGCGACCTTCTTGTAAATCGGGGCCATCATCCGGCAGGGACCGCAGCCATCGGAATAAAAATCAACGACCACGGGGAGACCCGTCTCTTTCGAATGCTTGGCAAGCAAGCGGTCGAATTCTGCGAGCAATTTTTTTGAGCGAGTAGCATTCGATTCCGATCGGTTCGTGGGACATTTTTTGGAAGAAACAGGGAAAAAGAGAGCCTCGTCGTGAGCAAAAGGATGCAAAGCATTACAAAAGTCATCGACCCATCATGCTTTACAGAACCGAAGCTTCAGAAACGGAACAAAGGCGATGCCAAGGATAGAAAATTACAACGGTCGTCCATTCCACAAATAATGCGAACAGCCCAAAAACTCACCGTGGGCAGAGCGGATGCTTCGAACGATGGGGCGTGCTTCGACCAACCCCGGAAACGATAGCAGCATGCTGGCCATTACACAGGCCAGCATACCCATAATCATCGATCTCGTTCTGCTGAGAAGAACCATTCTTGTTGTGCGTAGTGTTTGTAAGGCACCGTGTGTGAAGAGTGATATGGTGTCGTTTGTGTTGTGACCGATCGGGGAGACTCGTTTCCCTTTTTCGTCGTCGAACAGAAAGAGTGCACGTCTCTGATGTTTTTCGCTTGGGCAGTGACGAATTTTTATTTTTCGAGTTTTTGTACTGGCATTTACTGTACGTTTGCGTAGTGACCCTAGTCTAGTCGTCGTCTTTTTTGCAAACGACTGAACGAAAAAAATTGTCGCGTGGAGGAAAAAAATTGTTTCTCCGTGCAGAAGTTCGAAGAAACGGAAGTGGGAGAAACAACTTCCTTGCTCGTACGTGGTGTCATTACGTATGATGATACAGTAAGGTACGTCAAACTAGTACCAATCGTACCCTTAGCAAAGGGGTGAGGAAAAATGAATGGTGCCCGTGCGTGATAGGTTTTCGTTTTTAGTACAGCACGGTAGGTTTATTCTCACTCCTAAAATTCGGGTCATTCCGAAATAGAGGCAGGAATAATGATGACCTCAAAATTCCTGAAGAAAAATTCAGAATTTTACATGTTTTGTGGCAGAATTATCAGTAACATTGGTATTTTCACTGAATTTGCACAATTTTTCAAGAATAAAAGTGGTTGACTTCACAAAGTAGGACAGGATTGTCCTTTGGTGAGAAGATACAAGAATGTATCTAATCATTATCATAGCAAAAACTTCATTTTTGAAAGAGTCATGGGCCTCCCCCTCCTCATCATGGCAGCACTGCTGCTGGGGGTGGCTACTATTACTAGTAATACTAGTAGTAGTAGTAGTAGTCTCACTGTGTTTGCTGCTACCACAACTGCTTCTCCATGAAAAAATGTATTTGGTGAACTTTAAAAAAATTAATGTACTATCTCTATCAATTGATGCTGACAACAAAAGGCAAAAATTTATTGTTGTCATCATCACCCCCATACTCATAGCAAAGGACCTAGTAGTAGTAGTTTTCATGTGCTATTTGTTGGCCTCACACAACCACAACCATGTTTCATGACAAAATTACTACTGGTAGTAGTACTACTAGTACTACTAGTAGTTTCTTCACAAGGAGTTTAAGTGCTGAATTGGTCATAGCATTTTCCCTATGTTTTGGTTTATTTATGACAAGTCTCCTCGTCACACTGGCTACTATCATTTTGTTGCAGAGGAATTCTTACTATCAATAATTAGTAGCTGAGATTTGGCTGGAGCTGTACTACCAGTACCATCTCTCCAGGGTAAAGAATTGTAGTAGTAGTAGTAGTAAAATTTGGAAAATAATGTAGCCTTCTTCATCATTGTAGCAGAAGACCAAATTTTTGTTGAAGAGTAGTGGGTTCTTCAAACTTCCACTACTGTGACCTCCTTGCTTATCTTTGTTGTTTGGTAGTAGTAATAGTACTTCAAGTTTCTTGTAGTAGTGGGAGTGTTCTTGCTATTGCAAGAATTACCACTTGGTGGAAGATACAAATAATCATGCTAGAAATCAGAAATTATTGTCCTTGTTAAAAATTAATATCACCATTAAAGAGGGACTGCTAAGTGTTCTTGTGAATTACTTATGCTAGTACTACTACTAGCAGAGCAGCCAACATAATCCCCAGGGGCAGTAATGGTTGTTGTTGTACTAAGTTCTACTGGTATTATGTACTGGGTTCTACTAGTAGTAGTAGTATTATTTGTACCATCATTGCTGATAATAAATCAAAAACTACTAATACTACTAGTAGTAATAATGCTTGAGTTTTATAAAAAACTTGTGTGATTGTCACCAACAGCAAGAAGAATTAACTGTAGAAGTAGCCCATGACAGTTTTCACTTCATCAAGTCATTCTTAATCAAAAAGTTGCTGATAAACAAGTTCGTAACCCTGATGTATCAGAATACTACAAATCACCAGCAGGCAAGCAACCATGTCAATTGACACAACAAGTAACTAAATTAATTAACCCAAAAATAAAGTTATTGAATTTCTGGTTTTATTTCCCCCAAAGTGAGGTAACAAACTATAAACCCCAAAATTGAATATTTTCTTCCCTACTAGTACTAGTTAAATTCCCTCCAAAACAGAATATTTTTGTCCTATGATTTGGATAGTTACAACTCAGCTGGCAGCTGATACTGGGGGTTTAGTAAATATCTGCTTGGTTACTCTTTTGGAAAGACTCCTTTGAGTGAAGCTCTGTCCCTAGGAACAGATAGGAGCATTCTTCTTCATAATTGGTGGGCTCTGGCCATAGCCTCTTGTTCTAGTTCACTGATTTTATTTGAGTTGAATTGCCATTGAGGCTAGTACTAGTTTGTGTTTTTGCTGTATTGACATGTTTTTGCTGTATTGACCAGATTGATGGCCTGGGGGGAAGAATTCTTGTTGATGCGAGCAAACATAAATAATCATACTTGATGCTTTCTAAGATGCCATCACACAACTAATATTATGATGTTGTTTTTTAACAGTTTGTTGTAATTTTTTTGAAGCAGATTGCCTATGGTGATGGGGTCCAGAATATTACCCAACTCCTGTACTCATCAGGGCTGATTTTGATTATGCTATGTTATCTCATTTGATCTTCCATTGGTGGGACCTACCACCATGGTGCTGGATTGATGCATCTTTTGTCTATTTGTTTGTTGAATTGCAGAAGGAACAAGAATAAGTCCCCAAAAACTTTGCTGTCTTGCGTCAGCTCAATGGAGCATTGCGTGAATATCTTGATATTGCTACTATTAGTGCTTTTCTTGCCACCTTAAAAATTGTTGTCGATATACTGGCAGAAGTTCTATGAATAGTAGGTGTAGCATTGTTGTTATTTTTCTCAATATAGCGATTATGGATCTTTCTTGCTGTAGTGTACGACAGCAGAGAAAATGGGAAAGAATCTCTTTCGTTCTGAATATCTGCTCCCTTTCTAGCTCGGTTTCTTTGGATCCCCACCACCTCTCCAAGAAAGAAGTTGCTATTCGTAGGGTACTGGCGCAGTGGACGAGTTGAACCTGAAGAATTCCCTGTAAATTGTTGGTGACTTTCACTCCTCGACATCTAATGCTCTACAAGAGTATCGTTTCGAAATCAAAACCCAAGAGATGGTTTCAAAATATTTCTGATGATGGCACGTACTTGCTCACTGCCACAGAGCTACTTTAGTTCCAGCCGTGTAAACGCATCCCCTCCGTCTAGGCTGTCCGCCGGGGCCCATTTCTTGATCAGCTTCTTTTCTCGCTTCAGCCACTCCCTCAGCTTCGATTTTAGAACCCCGCCACTGCCGTGGCCGTGGAGTATGTATACGGATTTCTGCCTGCTTAACTTGCACTGGCTAATCTTGTCGGTCACCTTGCTCTTGGCGTCCTCCAGGTTGAAGCCCCGGACATCCACCGTGTTTCCCTCGGTCCGTATCGTGAGAGACGACGACGCCTTCTTCTCCCCGACGACCTGCTTTTTGTTTCTCGTGTCGATGCCCTCGTTCTTCAGAGCTCGCTGAACCGCCTTCGAAGACCGCGTCGATTTTCCCGCGGGGCTCCTGGAGGTTCCCTGCTGCTGCTGTTTGCCGCCGTTGTTGCTTCCTTCGCCACCCATTACCATGGACAACTGGGTGTTTTTGAAGGTCATGCCAATCCCCGACACCTTGACCTGGACCTGCTTGCCGTTGTCCTTGATCACAACGGCTTCCCGGCCGAACAGATTTCCGGTCTTGCAGACTTTGAGCTTGTCTCCCTCCTTCAGCAGCGGTCGGTTCCGGATCTCGGCAAGAGGAACGAGTTCCTCGATGGCCTTGTTTAGAGCAGTGGCCGCTTGTTTCTTTTTCTTGAGAACGCTGGGAACGTTCTCGGCCTCGTTGATGGCGTCGCGTTTGACGAACTTGATGTCCTCCCAGCTCTTCGTGATGAGCTTGCGGGACGGGTCCGACTTGAGCTTGGTGAGGACGTCCTCGAGGATCTGCTCCTTCTCCTCGAGCTTTTTGGCAAACTTCCGGGCCTCGTCCCGGCGAGCCGTGAGCATCCGTTTCTCGAGCTTGATCTTGTTCTCCTTCATCTTGAATTCCATCTGGGCGATTTCTTTCTTTCGCTCCTCGATTTCCAGGACCTGGTTGTCGATCAGCAGCTTTTGGTCCTCCAGGTCCCGGATCAGGTCCCCCATCTGCCGGGTTTCGGAATCGAGCAACTCGTTGGCGCGGTCCAGGACCGTCTGCGGGAGCTTCAGCCGCTCGGCTACCGCAAGGGCATAGGATTCCCCGACCACGCCGGGAAGGAGCTTGTAGGTGGGCCGGTTCCCGACAAACTGCATGCCCGCCACGGAGAATCGATCGTCGGACGAGGCCAGCTGCTTCAGCTGCATGTAGTGCGTGGTGATCGCTACGCGGCAGCCGGTTTCCATGAGGGCCTCCAGCAGGGCCTGCGCGATAGCTACTCCCTGGTTGGGGTCCGTTCCGGATCCGAGCTCGTCCATGAGCACGAGGGCGTTTCCGGTCTGCGCCAGTGCCAGAACCTCACGGCAGACCAGCATGTGGCCGGAAAAGGTCGAGAGATCGGAATCGACGCTCTGGATGTCGCCAATGTCGGCCAGGACGGGGTTGAAAAAGTCCACCCGTGGCACGTAGTCGCCGTTGACGTCGCCGTGCGCCGCCGGAATCGGGATGCCGCTCCTGGACATGAGGGCCAGCAGGCCCAGCAGCTTGAGGATCACGGTTTTACCACCCGAGTTGGGCCCCGTTAGGACGAGGCCCTGGTTCCCATCGGCACCCAGGGAAATGTCGCTCCCGACCACCCGCTCGAGTTTTCGCAGCAGCAGCACGGGGTGCTTTGCGTCGCGCAGGGATATGACCCCCTCGTCCTCCACGGACGGGATGATCCCGTCGATGCGCTGCCCGAGCCGGCACCGGGCCACGATGAGGTCGAGCTGCGCCACGGCCTGCACCGATTTTCGCAGGTCGTGCTGGTTGGCCCAGACCTGTTCCGTCAGGGACCTCCACACGCGGGCCTCCTCCGCTTCCAGCTCGTGCTCGATCTGCCGGAGCTCGTTCGTGGGGCCAACGATTTCGCTGGGCTCGACGTACACCGTCTTCCCGGACCGGCTCGAGTCGTGGACGATTCCCAGCTGGGAGGCGTACTTCGGGTCGATCGGCAGGACGAGGCGGCCCCCTTTGCCACCGTTGTTCGAGGCGACCTCCGAGTACAGCGGGCCCCCGCTCTCCAGCGCGAGCTTGGACTTGATCGACGGCAGCTGGACGATGCTGTCCAGCGTTTGCAGGATGTCCGCCTTGAGGGTCCTGACCTGTGCCCGGAGCTGGCCCAGGACGGGGAAGGTCTTTCCCGAGAGCCGCCCCTGCTGGTCAAAGGCGTCCTCGAGCAGATCCTGCAGCGTGGTGTTGAGCTCGATGCCGTGGACGATTCGAGGGATTTCGACAAACATGCGGTCCTCCCCCGAGGGAGAGTCCTCGTCGACAACGCGCTCGAGCGCCCGGCCCCACGTCTGGATGTCCTCCATGGTGTTCATCATGGTCGAGATCTCGAGGATCTCCGGCCCCTCCAGCACCGCTCCCTGCTCGGAGCAAATGTTCAGTATGGACTCCAGATCGAAGGAGATCCCCTCCAGCGGGGGAGGATTCCCCTTGCCAATGGTGACCTGAATGCCGCGTCGGTTCTTGTAGTAGGCATCGCGGAGGTTTGTTTTGGTGGTCCCGTCCGAGTCCAGCAGCCGCTGCATCTCGAACACCGCCTGGTATCGCTCCCGGACCTCGCTGGCGCTGTCGGCGATGAGCAATGGGGCCTCCGGTCGGTTTTGTTTGTTTGGTTTGCTGTTTTTCTTTTTGTGTCGCTCCAGTTGTTTCTCCTGGGATTGGTCGGTCGCTTCGTCCACCATTTCTTTTCCGGGAACCGTAAAACAAAGAGCGCGCAGCGCCCCAAGGATCATGGGAAAGTCCAGGGTGTCGGACGACCGCTGAAACAGGTCGAGCGACTGGTCCTCGGGTGGCGACGACGGCGCCGATCCGTTCGTCTGCGATGCCTGGCCGCTCGGAGAGAAATCGGAGGAGAGAAAACCTACCCCCCTTTGTTGTTGTTGTTGTTGTTGTTGTTGTTGTTGTTGCTTGGAAAGCCACCAGTCGGCGTTGCTCGAGGTCTCCCCGTCCTCGTCCAGCTTCCTCGGCACGCGAAAGGTCGGATCCTTGGAGGAATCCCAGGTGTCCCGCTGGAGGGGCTGCCTCATCAGGGAATACCCGTCTCGACCGGCCCGGGCGTTGCTGTCGCTCGCGAGATCCGTTGCGCTCGATCGTTCGGTGCCGCTCCTGCTGGAAAAAATCGCGACCGAAGAACGGGTCGGATGGTGGCCGGTCCGCAGCACCGACCGTCCGTTCGGCGATTGGTAGGGGGAGGTTCTGCTGCCCGCGGTTGCGTCGAGCCTCGAACCGATGGCAAAGGCGTGGCAGGTGTGTTGTTGCGTGGAAACCATCAAGGCCAGGAAGGAAAATTTTAGCAGAGGGAGGAGGCAGCCAACTGCCGTCGCAGTCGTCGCCTTCCTTGGGTGTTGCATTGCGTGTCGTTGTGCATTGGTTCCTACCTGTTGCTGCACTCGCCTTCGACGGCAACCAGAGCGGTGGTCAGAACAGCCCATCATGCCTTGCCGACAAAATAATAGATGTTGCCGTGGTGATATACTCTCTGTCTGTTGCGATCGAGTAGTCGTACGGTACTGGTGCGGACTCTTTGTTGCTTTCGTGTTGTGCTGCCGAGGCTTTGTTTTCTCGCATTCCCTTCTCCGCTTCGTCGTTCGATTTTTTTTCTTCGAAGACTCATCGAAATCGAAACATCGCAATCGAAACATCGCAACATCACATTCATGCTGAGTTTCCCGAGCGAGAATTTTGTGTGAGTCACCGCGCGCCACATTTTCTCTTTCGTCCGTTGATACGTAAGCACAAACTCAAGCGAAAAGGTGTGAGGAGACGAGCGAGAAACGAGGCTCACCCTACCCAGCCCGCTTTTTTTTAATTCTTCGCGCGTATTTTTCCCTCCTTTGGTTCCCTCCGCCAACAGAATCACCATGCTACCTTTATACACTACGTAGTGTACGAACAAACCTGAGTCTTCCAACACTACTGGCTTCGTATGCTTTCTGGTGGTATTACTACTACTACTAGTACTAAAAGTCGTAGCGGTATTTGTGGCATTTATCAATGAATACTTCTACTAGTAGCTATTGATGATATATTACTACTAGTAAAGTACTGCTTTCCCTCATTCTACTAGCTAAAACAAGAGACAAACAAAATTGCTGTCTTGTTTGTTGCTTCTACTAGTGCTACTGGTAGTTTTACTACTAGTATTAATACTACTATTACTAGTGATGCTGGTCAAAACTAGTAGAAGTACTGGTGGTACTAATGATTGTACTTCTCGAGAAGAGGGCGCAAGAATTGTACGCACGGGTAGGCAACTAGCCAAAGAACCAAGAATGGCAACATTACAGCTATGCTAGCAATGGAATTCGTACAGATAACACAAAACGGGTTAATTTTTACTCATTTTTACTTGGACTCCGATTTTGGATTGATTCTCCGAAATCCGTTGTCTTCGACGACTTGTTCCATTCGATGTCTCTCTATATTTACAAAGATTTCCAGTCAGGGTTGGGTACTGTGTTTCTTTTGAAACTCCTTCGTTTCGCTCCATTCGCCCCTTGGAGAGAAAGCGAGCATGTTGGCCAGAACAGGTCACAAAGTCTAAACCCTCCAGAGCTCCGTTACGATTCGGTTCGAATCAATCGACCGATACTATTATTTGTTTATACGGAAAAGACCAATCGTCCCTCGGGGTCGAGAACGGCCTGGGGGAACATCATACCGTCGATCTTGTGGATGATACCATTGGATCCGCTAATGTCGGTCGTGCTGATCACTTCCTCGTTCACCGTGACGACATCTCCCTTGACATGGAACTCAATGGTCTCTCCCTGGAAGGTGGTCAGGATGAGTCCGTCCGTGATGTCACTGGACTCGTATTTGCCTGGAACAACGTGGTAGGCGGTGATGGGAATCAAGAACATCGGATCGATGGTCTTGAGGTCGTCTGGGTTGGGCAGGACCTCGGCGAAGGCGGCGTTCGTGGGGGCGAAGACGGTGAACTCGCCCGGGAGGTTGACCAAGTCGCTAAAGCCCGCCAGCGTTACCATCTCGACGAACTGGGACAGGTCGGCATCTCCGACCGCTAGTTCGGCGATCGAGAGCTCATCCGGGACAGGTGCGGGTGCATCCGGGGCAGGTGCGGGTTCTAGAACGGATTGCGGGAACATAACGCCCTCGATCTTGTGGATGATACCGTTGGAGGCGGGAATGTCGACCGTGCTGATGATCTCTTCGTTGACAGTGACAACATCATCCTTGACGTGGAATTCAATGGTCTCTCCAATGGTGGTGGTCAGAATGAGCCCATCCGTAATGTCGCTGGCCTTGACCAAGCCGGGAACAACGTGGTAGGCAAGGATGGTTCCAAGGATCGCTGGGTCTACGTCGGCAAGTTGTCCGGCATTGGGAAGGACCTCAAGGAACGCACTGTTCGTGGGTGCGAAGACGGTGAACTCACCGGGGAGGTTGATGGCGTCCATGAATCCAGCGGCGGTGACAACATCCACCAAGAACGAGAGGTCCGGGTCGGAGGCGGCAACCATGGCGATGCTGTTGCCTGCCTCGGGAGCTGGTGGTGCCTCGGGAGCGGGAGGTGCCTCGGGAGCTGGTGGTGCCTCAGGCGCGGGGGGTGCCTCGGGTTCCGGTGGTGGGGCGAGTACGGACTGGGGGAACATTACACCATTGATGATGTGAATGACTCCATTCGAGGCCGGAATGTCGGTAGTGCTGAAGGTCTCCTCATTAACAGTGGGCACACCGTCCTTGACATGGAATTCGATGGTCGAGCCCTGGACGGTGTCTAGGAGGAGTCCATCGGTGATATCGCTGGACGCGACTTTACCAGGCACCACGTGATAGGCAAGGACTTCCAAGAGAATCTCGGTGTCGATGTCGTCGAGGTCATCGACTGATTCGATAACCTCGAGGAAGGCATCGTTCGAGGGAGCGAAGACGGTGAACTCAACATCAGCGGGGAGGAGATTGGCGATTCCAGTCTTTTCCACAACGGCGACCAAGATGGAGAGGTCGTCCAAGGATAGGGCAGTCTCAATGAGGTTTCCGGGTCCGGCAGGTGGGTCCACAGGATCAGCAGGAGGTGCAGGTGGGTCCACAGGATCAGCTGGTGGTGCAGGTGGGTCCACAGGATCAGCTGGTGGT